>JANHFT010007231.1:221648-233141 GCA_032467955.1 Pseudoxenodon macrops
AGAATATGGTCCCATTACCATGGGATGGGATGCTGGCCTTTGGAATTCGAATTCAGGTCATAAGCTTTTTGGGAGAGTCTAACGTGACTTTGAATGGTCACCAAGTGACTAATCATAAATGAAGGACTACCTTGTTGAGTAAACCCAGCCCTGATCAAACAGGCTCCCATGTAGTAAGGTTTCCCTTAGATAAAATGCTAGGCAAGAGATGTTGTGTTCTAACAAATGTTGTTTTGCCACATTTATCAATATTTATCACATCTAATGAGAAGGAAGGACTCCCTGGAGAAGAGCCTAATGCTGGGAAAGACGGAGGGCAAAAGACAAAGAAGGGAACGACAGAGAACAAGGTGGCTGGATGGAGTCACTGAAGCAGTCGGCGTGAGCTTAAATGGACTCTAGAGGATGGTAAAGGACAGGAAGGCCTGGAGGAACGTTGTCCATGGGGTCTCAATGGGTCGGACATGACTTTGCAACTAACAACAACATAGGAATCTTCCCTCTTCTCAGGCAATGGAGTCCCCAAATATTGTCTGAAGTGCCCCGCAATTTTATACATTCTCGATTGGGATCTTGTAAGAGAGGAGACCCCAAAACACAGAATTTTCCAGAAAGCGCTGATGGATAGCAAGCAAGAAAGACACCTGCCCTCCACCCCCAACCTGACTCACCTCCCTGAGGCAGGTGTAAATGGGGCAGACGAGAACGCGGAAGGGCTCCCCGGTGCTGCTCCGCATGGTGCCAAAGACTTCGCAGAGGAAGGTGATGAAGCCCAGCCAGCGTTCCACGTCGCTCTGCTGCAGCTCTTCTCGCATCGTGAAATCTTTCTGCACAAAAGGAAAGAAGGCGGAGGAGGGCAGAGGAAAGTCAGCAGCCACTGGGAACAGAGAAGAAACACCCCCCCCCAAAAAAAAACTAAGAAGGGGAGATTGAAGTGGCCATCAGTGAGAGTTCATTTTTCGAATGTTTCCCTTAGCGAAATAATATATATATATATATTTATAAAGTCACAGTTGTAGAACCAGCAGAACAAGGAGCAGGTTGGGTTGGGACCTGTCATTCTGATGCATTTGGAAGGAGCTTGGAACGGGGCAACACCTGAGTGCCAGAGACAACTTCCTGCCTGTTTCTTGACAGCATGATGGACGTGGGTGGTATTGAATGTTTGGGTGTCTTTAGTCTAGTCTACAGCCCTGGGATTCCCAGGGGTGCCCTACTCAGGTTCTAACTGGGTTTACCTCTGCTTTGCTTTCAAAATCACCCACTGGGGACCTTCAGAATACAGGACAGCCATTTCTTTTACATATAGTAAAGCTTCCCCTGCAATATGCGTGCTAGTCATTTTCTGGCTCCAGGGGGCGGTGCTCATCTCCGTTTCTAAGCCGAAAAGCAAGCGCTATCTGAAGGCGTCTCCATGGTCATGTGTCCGGCATGACTATGTGCCAAAGGTGCACCGAGCACTGTTACCTTCCCACCAAAGTGCATTTTTTTGCATTTTTTACATGCTTTCAAACTGCTAGGTTGGCAGAAGCTGGGACAGGTAAAGGGAGCTCACTCTGTTATGCTGCACTAGGGATTCGAACTGCTAACCTTCTGATCGACAAGCTCAGCGTCTTAGCCACTGAGCTACGACATCCCACCTTTTACATATACCTTATATATAACCATTGACTTACAACTGTTCATTTAGCAACCATTCCAACTTACAACAGCACTGAAAAAAGTGACTCACAACCAGTCCTTGTACTTACAACCAACCCCAACCCCATGGTCCCATGATCAACATTTGGGCTCTTGGGTTCAACAGGCATGATATTGCAATGGTTGCAGCATCATGGAGTTGTGGGATTGCCATCCGTGACTTTCCCAGTCAGGTACAGACAAGCAAAATCAGGGATTCAGATCACCAAACTTTGGTGATTCACTTAAGAACCATGGCAAAAAAGGTTGTAAAATGAGGTACAGGGCATTTAACAACTACAATGCTTAAGGAATGGAAATTCTGGTCCCAAATTCTGGTCGTACATTGAGAGCTACCTCTGTAGGTAACTATGTGTAGATAGATGATAGATAGATAGATGATATAATATATTATAGATAGATGATATAATAGGTAGATAGATGATATAATAGATTATAGATAGATGATATTAGGTAGGTAGGTAGGTAGGTAGGTAATGATAGAGATATAGAGATATAGATACATATACATATACACACATATATATGACTGTTTTTGCTTTTGCGGATGGGACCTCCCTCCTCCAATGCCATTTAGAACATAGGTAAAATTTAGGTAAAAACAATCGAAACCCCGACTTTAATTCAGACCGTCCTTTTGAACGATTTCAACACTGCAGTGGAAACTAAAAAGAACGGGAAAGGAAGAAGAAAAACAACCTAATGCCAGAATCGAAGCCTTCCCCTGCTGGTCTTTTTCTTTCCCTTCAATCCTTAACTCTCTGGAACCTGTCCCCTCTCCCACCGAACAAGAAAGTGCATTTTACAACTTGGAAAGACATTTAATTTGTTGAATTGAAATGCTATATATATAAATATAGTGTATATATGTCTGTATACGCATTTATACACTACACACACAGGCACGCACGCACGCACACGCACACACACATATGTATGTGTGTAAGTGTATGTATGTGTATGCACATGCATACATATACATATGTACATATATATGTGTGCATATCATATACACATACATACACATACACACACACACACACATAAACACACACACTCTCTCACTCACACACACAGACACACGTGGATTTGTGTTGATACAATAAGGCGGCGATCCTAAAACAACGACACACCACCGCATCTCTTTTGGAGTAAGTCGCCCTGACAGAGGAGCTTCCTTCGGGGTAAATACCAAACGTTTGCAGGCGCGTCCCCATTAAAAAAGCGAGGCGCCGCTCGTCTCCAGTGTGCTGAGGGCGAGGAATACTTACTCTGAAGTAAGCCCCTCTGTTGCTAAGTAAGGCCGAAAACTGAAAACGGTGGGAAATTGGGCCTCGAACCCATGTCCCCTTCCCCAATTCGCAGTGCCAGTGCTGATCTCAGGGGGCGGACGGGCCGGCCAGGATTGGGGCTCCCTTAGCCTTGCTTAGAGTTTAGGGCGGTCTGCCTCCGCCTCCTCCTCCCTCTGCTCCTGTACCTTTAAAAGCCGCCTGACACACTGAAATTAAGCAGGTGAGCCATTCCCTGTCACTGTCCGGGGTACAAACTGCCGGAAGTCTCCTGCTTAATTTCTGTGTGTCAACCCCAGCTATTTTTATCGAAGACTCAGGAGCTTGGGCGCGGGTGGGAAATGCGAAGATCGAATTAATAGCTTTTCTGGAAAAGAAATTAGATTATCTTTCCTCTCCTTCCCCCTCCCCCTCCCTTCTCAGTTCCTGTTCTGGAGAGAAGCCTCTGAGCGAGTCGGTTTGTCACCCGGTTTAAACAAACGGCTGAAAAGTGAAAGTCTGCCTTGGCGACAGTTATCCCCACTATGTTAACTGGGTTCCTATCATTTTCCGGGTTGGGGAACTGGGTCTCTACAGTTAACTTATTTATAGTCTTGCACTGTACTCTGAGCAATAAATTAAAAGTGCACTTTGTTGAAACAATAGTTTATGACTCTTTCTCTCAAACACACACACTCACACACACATTCACACACAAGCAGAAATAAACACACACACTCACACACACATACATATTAAAGTTAAAATGAATCTATGCTAGTATGTTTGCAAATACAAGTGTAAGTATTTTATTGACCAATGTGGTGTAAAAGGGCCACCTGGATCCCACAAGAAAAAGATGAATTTCCCCAACAGGTTACAATACACTTGTCTCTCAGCATCAGAGGATGTTGTTGTGGAAAAATAGGAGGTGGGAGTTTTGATGGGTATGTTGAGTTATTTGTAAAGATAATAAAGATGGAATATAAATAAGTGAATAAATCTTTTACAAATATAAAGAAAGGGAAGGAAGGAAGGAAAGGAAGGAAAGGAAGGAAGGAGAGAGAGAGAGGGGGGGAGAGAGAGAGACGGACAGACAGACAGACAGACAGGGAATGAAACAAAGAAATGCCCAGCTGCCTATTCAAGAAGCTATCTGAATTAACAGGGATCTAGATTTTTATTTTATTTATTCAACATATTTATATAGTCACCCATCTCACAATCAAGTGTTTCTGATTTTGGTCTGAAGATCTAATATTAGCTGCATCACTGAGAAAGTCTTTTTGCACACTCATAAATTCAACTGTCTAACAAGGTTTATCCAGTTCAGGTCACCGTCTTTTTGTTTTAAAGCAGGGATACTTATTTATGTATTTATTGATTTTGTCAATCAAGCAAAAAATACTCATGGATTCCTCAGCTTGAAAACAGGAGTGAGAGGAAAATCTTCTCTTTCTTGATATTTGAACTCCAGAAATTTCCAACATAAAAGGCCTAGAAGAAGAAGAGAGCCAGGGGAAGGGAGTCATCTGGTACAAATCCATCCCAGGCACTCCCTCTCTCCCTCCCTCTCTCTCCCCCCTCTCTCTCTCACACACGCACTAGGAGGAAACCTAACCAAAATCAGTGGGATATGTTCCCTATGAATCAGGAATAAACTCCAGCTAGGCTGACTTGCCTTCCCCTTGTCATTATTCAGTGTCACAGCCTGAGATTTCCAAATTCTGTCTGGAGGAATCCTAGGGTCCTTCAAATGTACTGGAAATTCCTTGAAGAGAGGATCAGCGACAGCAACAAGTGGCAAAAAGGCATCTTTTGGGCACTGACTTTATGGATCTGGCTTTAGGAATTGGCAGGCTTGCAATGAGAGGGGGTAGATCCGCTCTTTCCATGCCAAAGCTTCTCTGCCAGGGCACTCTGAAGCTCTTGAGCTGGGTGTAGGAAAAGGGTCTCCTTGAAGGTCAGAAGGGATGGAAAATCCCCATCTTAAATTGGAGTTGCTTGGCCTGACCTGATTGCCGGTCTCCCTGTTATCTAGGCCTGGGAAGTGTCAGGACTCTCCACAGCCTCCCTGCCTGCTTTATCTGGCCTGTGGTAATTAGAGGTTAGAGGTGGTGGATAAAAGGGTGCATCCATGGTGGGTAGCAACTGGCAGCCTAGAAGCAGGAACGGTCCAAGGTGACCCTCTCCTTTGCAGATGTTGTTTCAGTGCCTCTTTCCATATGGGGAAAAAAAAAAACTTTAGGGATTTACCCCATAGGTGGTGGCTTCAGTGGCTTCCATACAATGAGTTTGCAGTATGTATTCCACCATGCCCTGGCTTTTGCAGATTTGTGGAAACCACAACGATGCTTTTTTTTTTATCATTTTCCCAGTTTGAACCATCTGGCGTAAGATGTTGGATTACTCATTTATGAGACCACCCACTTCGTTTTTATTTTAACACAAACGAGCACAAAATAGGACAATTATGCCAACGGAAGGGACAGAATTTGGCACGTATCGCTTCAGATCTGCTCTTAGGTATGCATGTACATTTTTCATATAGGTGGAGAGGCAAGGCCCTGCGGCCTTACTTTGAGATTAGTGGCGGGCATTCTAACCTTGGGCAGGGTTGAAAACTCTCTTCACAACATGGCAAATCTTGAGAATATGCCCACAATATACATACAGGATGGAAGAATAAAAATAAAGAGCCTTGCTTGGATACGGCAGAGGCTTCAACCCAAAGAGTTAATTAGGAAAGGGGGAACAACAGCTTGCTCAAGCCCTTATAGGCATATCCTTCTCATTGTCCTCCTCTCCATGGTCAATGTCCAGCTGTAATTAGAAGTGAAGAGAGCATTTCCTCTCCCAGTGCTTCTCTGGGCAAAGAGGCACCAGCAAATGCTTTCCCATAATGATGAAAACATCTGCAGTGATCTTCAGATGTCATGCCTTGCAGACTCCCCCTTTGCTCCACTCCCACCATCTATCAGTGTTGCCTTCCCTCCCCCCTCTCCTCTACTCCTGTCACTCCAAAAACTCCACCGGCTGAGAAGATTTTCTTTCCCTGTTCAACATCCACGGATACGATGATATCCTCTCAAGTATCATGTCTGCCCCAAGGATGATTATGGTGCCCATTAGAGCAGGGATGGATTGCCTGAGATCTGTTTGTTTTGCTTTCTAGCTTCTTCTGTTGCCAACTGGAGGACAGGTCTGGAGGATATGAGAGCTGAGGAACATTTACTCCGAAGACTTTTGTGGTGCTAGTATGTGCTGAAATCTAATACTTTTGCAAGCAACTGTGCAGTCCTTAAGAAAGGGTGCTATACCAGTTATGGTATAGAAACAGGCAAGATCTCTAAAATCATACCTACTGCCTGAAAATGGCAGCGCCTTTTATCATACAATGAAGTTGCTTTCAGACTCATCCCTTTCTCTAAAAATTATTGTCACACACAGAGAAAATCCCAAAATGCATCCCTATCAGCACATTGTTTTCCATATTTCATGTGTCATTTTATACCCAATTTTCCCCCCAGATCAGATTTGTAGCTGGAGGAGAGGGAGAGGAAATTAAAGAAAACCAAACATAATGTTGGATTTATCTAGTGCACGCAGGAATAGCGGTGAATGTTTGAAGAACTTCGGTGCATTTAATTAAACACTTCCCGTTTGCAGCTTCAGCCCTTTTATTGCTTCTTCAAGATTACTAGGTATTTACTAAAGAATACAAATTAATCTTTGGATTGCCTACAATCTCTCTCTAATCTTACTGGGATGCGGAAATTTACTGACTGCATTGTAGTGACTGGATTGAATTGTTTTCCAGGACCAAGGAGAGATTGACCTATACAACAACTACTGCGCTGATTGTATCAAATGCAAGACCAATGACCCACATCCCAACACCCCCCCAACAACCAAAACTAGGCATGCATGCCCCCAACTTCATCCAGGTCCACGACTACAAACCTTAAATGCAAGCTACTTAATGCAAGAAGCCTTGCAAACAAAATGCCTGAATTCCTCCTCCTCCTCCTCTTTTTTTAAAGTGAGAAAGTGGCATTGCACTCTGTAAACAAAGGACATCTAAACATTAATAACGCAAATCTTTCCTGGCAAAAGGACAGAGTGAGACTGGAGCAATTAGGAGATGCAAAAGGCTAGACTGTTCATCATCATTACCACCCCATTTCTGCTCACCGGGAAGCAATAAATTAGACAAGATTTACAAAGAGACACTTTCAGTTGAGATGCTGGGAAGCTTTGCGGACTGGAACGATGATATGTGGAAGTATTAGAATGGGATCTTGCCACAAAGAAATGATGTTGCCAATTAATAACGTGCTTGTAATATGATGGCAATATGATAGTAATAAATATATTCTGTGTACGCAGGGCTACAGAATATTAAATAAGGCCTACAACTGGTATGTGATAACTATAGCATCAGGAGGGGGAGAAGTATCCATTCTGAGTTTTATTTTTTATTGCATTTTGTTATGACTATTTTCTCTCCCCTTCCCCCATAATCAGTGCCCTGGATGGAACTCCTTTCACACATATCTGGTTGATAATCTGCTGGGAAATGTTGATTTGTCTCTTGTAGTTAGTCCTACCCATGCAACAGAGATATTTGGGTGTCAGTCATCAAGCTAACATTTAACCTGTGACTGGCATTTAGGGAAAGAGATTGCTGCTTAAGTGCAGTAGTTGGATCATATGACCTTCAGATTCTGCTATTCTGTACATCTTGGACATTCCATCCGGTCAAACAGAGTCCCTCCTACTGGCCTTAGGTTCATACAGTATTCTCATTTTATTTTAGTATTAGGAGTGTAATTTAGTGCTTTGCCTCATTATGCCTGCTCTGGAAGACATTTTCAAAAGAAAAGACAATATTAACATTGAATCTGCTCCTCAAAAATGAAATCTTATCGCTAAAATGTTTATAGTTTTTTTTTAAATAAACTGTAGCAAAATCACAGAATTAGAATTAGAATTAGAATTAGAAAGAGCTATTTAGGTCATCAAATTAAACCTCTTCTCAGTACAGGAATACTATTATTACCACTAGGATCACTAATATCCTTTTCATCCTTTTCCTTTTTTTAATGTATATCCAAAGTAGGAGAAAAGCTTATTATATCCCAGTTGGCCTTGCACCTTCACTTGCATCTGGATGGAAATATTTTATTTTTTAGTATATGAAAATACTGAACTCTTGGAGGTTTTGAGTCCAAGAAATGGGGGAGGGAACAGAATTTTAAAATGAGTTTTTACTTTGGATGGTATATACAAAGTAAATGACAAATAAACTATGCTTCTTCAGAGAGAAAAATGTGGTTAACCACATTTTAAAACCATTTTCTCCTTTGTTTTTTATGGTGATGCTGGCAGTAGGAGTGGTTTAGTCTAAAATTTTATGATGGGGACATAATCCAGATAAAGTTAAGCACAATTAAATTATTTTGATTGCATCAAGAGAGATTTAAGCCAATTTGTAATTTTACCATCCTTGAGAGTTTAAAGCGTTTAATGTTGATTGGTTTATGCATAGAATTTACATACCTGGAACACAGAAAGGACTAGTATAATTGCAGCCTATAAGGAAGTTAAGTAAGTAAAATTAAATGTCCCTTGTGCAAGTTTAAACTCCTATTGACTTCAGGAATGTTTCATAGAGTTTTCTCAGCAACAATGCAGAAATAGATAGTCGCTCATTGTGATCTTGTAGAATATTTTTTTAGGCCCCATGGAATCCATGGTGGTCTCCCATCCAAATACTAATTAGGTCTGATACATATTTTTCCATCTGCTGCGGACATGGGTTGCTCGCTTTTCCATTTCTAATTATTAGAGTTTTCTATACATTTCTAAACTTTGCTGCATCACATTACAGCATACTGTTCTAAGCACATTCCAGAAGCTAAAAAATGCTTATACGATAGCACTTAAACATAAAATAGGCACATGTAGAGGCGTTCTATGGCTCAAGCTGGGTAAGCACTCACTAATTCTACAACACTTTTACTTCTTTGTTAAGAATCCTCTCTATGGATTATTCTGTTACATGATGTTGACAGATTTGAGGGCTCTGATAGATGAAGCCAGAAGTGCGGTTTGATGTTGAAGACTTGCTGTTATTGGCCTGGCAATGTGTCCAACTTTCTTACAAAGCTACGGGCTGATGGCTCATCATAAGAAGGAAATGGTTGAAGATACTTTTGGAATATGATTTGGGTCAAGCCTATTTCAACACATTTGACTTCCTGATTAGGATATTGGGAGAGAGGGGGGGGAGTACTGGGGACAGAGACCAAGAGGTCCCTTTTTATACCAGGACAGTGTTTCTCCTATTTATCAGCTTTAAAATGAGTGGATTTTAAGGTAAGGCTGGCTGGGGAATTCTGGGAATTGAAGCTGCCAAGAACCACTGGAGTTTCTGTTTATCATTCCAGTTGCAGCACTGGGGGCAGGTGACCAGATTATAAAGAATGGATTAGATTGGACAACAAAGGAAGTGATCAAGGATGGGCAGGGAGGGAATGGCTCTCGGTTAAAGAACAGAGTAATATTGGTAACCAGCATGGTTGTCATGATCAAAAATAACTAAAAAAACTTTAAAAAAATATAATACAAGCTAGAAAACTGGTCATATTAGATTCAGACTAAGATCACAGGGTAGCGTAGGAGACATTGTGGGATCACTGTTGGCTGATTGTAGTGGTTGGCAAGAACAGGCACAAGTTGGGGCTTTGGAAGGATAATTTTCGTATTTATTATTTATTTCTTTATATTGATTTTATTTATCTCTATGCTGTGTCCCAGGGTCATGGGATCACCTTTTGCGACCTTTAGAAAAAGCAAAATCAATGGGGGAAGCCAGATTCACTTAACAACTGTGTTAGCAACTTAACAACTGCAGTGATTCACTTAAGACTTGTGGCAAGAAAGGTCGTAAAATGGAGGCAAAATTCACTTAACAACTGTTTCACTTAGCAACATAAATTTTGGGCTCAATTGTGGTCGTAAATCGAGGAGTACCTGTATCAAATATAATTTTTTATTAGGCAAATATTAGTAAATATAACCTATACAAATATAGGTTACTCCATAATTGTTAAAAGTGAGAAATGGTCCTGAAAGAAAATAAGTTTTAAAAACACTATTATATAGTAATTATAGCCAGCTGACTACCTGGGGATAAGGAGTGAAAAAAGGGAGGAATGGTTGCATTCCATTGGTAGAGCTTGATTTTCTTCCCAGTTAATAAATAAATAAAGGAGAGAAGGGCATATCCTGATCAGGATTTATTTAAAACAATGTTGAAGACAGACTCATGTGGATATAAAGGGCCCTAGAAGACAAATGTCTGCTACCGGTAGATAACATGTTTTCATATTTGTTACTTGGGTTTCCTGTCCTTTTTTGTATAAATGGCTAAAATCTATATTGTAGGTTTTAGTTTAGTCATCTTGTAGGAGAGATTGGCAGATAATAACAACAACAACACCCCCAGACTAAAATTCTGGATAGTGGATGTGGCAGTGCCTGGAGACAGCAGAAGAGAAGAGAAAGAACTGGAGAAGGTAACAAAATACAAAGACCTAGAAATAGAAATAGAACGACTGTGGCAAAGGCAAGCAAGGATAGTACCAATAGTTATAGGTGCCTTGGGTGCAGTCCCAAAACAACTGGAGCACCACTTGAACACCATTGGCATTGACAAATTTGCCATCAGTCAATTGCAGAAGGCGGATTTATTTGGAACTTTTTTACGTCATGGCGACCAAAACTGGATGTGGTTTTGACTGACCATTGTCTAGGCTGTGGCTCTTCCTTCTGCTGCCCCACTGCCAAGGTATTCTCACTGCCCATTACAGATGTTTACACTGACCACATAAAAAGCAATAAAAGAAGAAAGTAAGGAAACAGCCTTCCTTTATTGCTTTAAAATTGTTGGATGGAGTTCAATTTTTTGATTGGCTGAGGTGGCAGCATTTTATAGTAAGGCTGCTCTAATTAACCATTTCTAAAGTGATCTCTTTGCCTGTTGTAAAACTGAACAATATCCAAGCAGCCATATAGAACTGAGTGAAATATTTCATGAGTGGTAATGATGTATGCTAAGTTATTAGCAAAAAATGCCCCAGTCTAACATAGCTGCCAGTTTCAGCATTAACTGTATAAGTAGTTTTCTAGCATGCTATTCAAGTGCTACTTAGTAGTGTCAATTGGAGTGATGCATATTGTGATGGGGACAGCTGCCTACTAGGACCTGGATGGAGGCCATTAATACAGCTTTGAAATAATCTAACAGATATGAAAAATCAGCTCACCTTTGGATAATATCTAAAGTTGACGAGTAAATTTCAGCATCTTCCATTTAATGATATGCATCTCTCATCTCTCTCATGACGTTTCAAAAAATTATATACTTTACTTTCTCTGTTCACCTACATAATAGTCTAAAATAAACGCTCTCTTGCTCTCTACCCTCCCTCCATCTCCCCCTCCCTCTCTCTGTCTC
>JANHFT010007231.1:270384-281959 GCA_032467955.1 Pseudoxenodon macrops
TAGTGGGATATGCCACTATACCTTTCTTCACATTTCCCACTATACCTTTCTTCACATTTCTCCAGCCTCTTCCTGTCCTGTCCTTGCCTTGCCTCAGCTGATACTAATGTATTGGCCTCTTCCTTAGTGCAATGGTGGAGAGTAAAAAACAGATTTCAAGCATGATATGCCTCACCTAGACTGATCTTCCCACTATCTTCTTACTTTCTTCCCCCTGCCTCAGCTATATGCAAATGCTGACTCTTGTTTCTCATGCTTGCTCCACTTTTGAAACACTTATGCCCAGGACAAGTACATTTTGGTCCATATGCTCATCAAAACAGCCCTATTTTGTTTTTAAAGTTGATAAAAATATTAAAAACAGCATCTTTCAATTTGGGCCATGGACCATCCAAAACAGCTTTGTGGAATACTTTATGCATCAAATGTTTGCATGTCTCTAGAAAAAAATAGACTGTAAACCTCCTGCAAACAAAACAAAACAAAACAAACCAGTACGATATCGATATCGACACCTACTAATCAATTATGTATCTATGATTATCTATGGTAATTATAAGTAATGAAAAGGTAATGATTTCTCAAAATTCTTTACAATTGAATGTAACAACCTTCCTTATTCTGATATCCTAAAATGTGCTGGCTGCAACTCCAACAATTCCCAATTAGCATGGCTAAGAGTTATATAAAATCAGAGTTGTTAAGTTTTCCAGAAGTTCCTTCACTGTCCAAATGAGATTTTTCAGATGTATTCTTCATTTTACTAATTCATTCATGCATTTAATTGAAGAAACACTAATTCTCTTTTTATTTTGAGTTACTTTTTGTTTCCTGCTTCAGCATTAGCAACCAAACAGCAAGGCTCCCTTGGATACAGCACATATAGTAACCAGTTCTCTGATATTATTAAGAGCCTTTGCTCTGCTGGTTTACAGAGGCATCCTGTGTTTTGGGGAAATTGTCCTTTCCCTTACTGTCATTAATTAGATCTACAAAATACTACTCCATAACTGCAAAGTTGGAAACTTTTCATATGATTTTACACATTAAATGGGTAGTACACTTTAAATTTTAGCAAATAGATGTGACAGGCAATCCCATCATCACCTTTAGATCATTATATCTGCTGCAGAATCTTTTAGCTTAATGAAGGTATTCTGTTTAACTTTAGATTTTATATTGGCAAGAACATTATAATAATCAAGAGGTCTTTTTTTGCCCACAAATCTCAGACTTTTCAGTGCTGGTGAATTTGCTCAGTTACTGGTTTTGAGATGAATGACAGAAACTGAATACATTCCAATGTTGAGTCTCTTCCTAGAATTATGGTTCACAAATCTTGCTAATTATCTTCCAAGTCCGCATAATATAGGATGACAGCATCAGCCATATAATTGCACGATTCTTCAGTTTAAGACCACATTTTTCATTAATCTAAGACATAGCAGTTAAACATACGATAAACAGACAGTAATTTATGTTATTAGTTTCCACTACTCTTCAAATATTTAATGTATGAGCACCATGCCTAATAAGGTATCTGAAATACTTTTATATCATGGTATAAACAACCACTGCAGAAAAATATAAAGACTATAGGTAGTCCTTGACTTAGGACAACAATTGAGCCCAAAATTTCAGTTGCTAAGCAAAAAAGGTAAGTCAGTTTTATCTCATTTTACCTTTCTTGCCACAGCTGTTAAGTGACTCATTGAAGTTAGTTGCTAAATTAATAACACAGTTAAGTCAATTTGGCTTCCCCATTGCTTGTCAGGTTCCAAAATGTGATCACATGACCCTGGGACACTGCAACTGTCATAAATATATGCCAGTTGCCAAATGTCCAATTTTGATCATGTGATCGTGGAGATGCTACAACGGTTGTTAAGTGTGAAAAATAGTCACAAGTTACTTTTTTCAGTGCTGGTGTTAAGTCTGAATGGCCACTAAATGAATGCTTGTAAATCGAGAATTACCGGTGATATAGAAGTCAGTTGGCCTATTTTGAATATATAATTATAATTTAGTGACATTACTAGATTTGAACATGTGGTGTGTACCTGAGGCTAACTCATCTGCTGGCAATGATTTGGTTCAATTCTTTGTCTTATCAGCTCATTATGGGCTTATGGGCTCATTAAAGACTTTACCCAATGGACCCTATGGGCTCAGGGTTTTATCAGGAAGCCAAAGCAAAGAAGGAAGAAGAGGGAGTCTATCTATCTTAAAGAATGTTGGCATTTTCTTTTGTTGTTACAAATAACTTAATCCTCACTAAACTTTGAATTATGCTGTTGCTTACAAACACAGTAACAGACGAAGCCTAGATAGTTTATAGGGGAAATTTGGGGGGGAAATGGGCAATTCAGGCCCCATTAAGATGTTATGAAGTATGAATTGTAGATATATGTGTAAATGAAAAAAAAAAATCTTCCCACCCCAATTATGAAATATTTCCTAATATTTTGTTTTTAAATAGTATACATAAAATTACTTCTTAAATGCCATATAAGCAAAAAATGTACAGATCTTCACAGTTTCTGTGCGTAGATAACTATATAATACGATTGCTAATATGTATTTCTTACTCCAGGGTGCATGGACGTTTATAGTAGTCACAAAGGAAGGATGCTGTTGCACGTGGTTGCTCATACTGAGGCCTGACCTAAAGATGGTTGCTCTGGCTCTCCGCTAGGCCCTAACGTCCTGGATCTGGCCAGAAGCTGGAAGCAGCACCCGCTTATTTAGAGTTAGTTATAAAGGATGATTAAAAAATATTATTGCCTATATTTCAAATCGTTGTCTCCCAAGTCTATTTCTCTCTGTAAAAATATTAGAAAACTCCATATTTTTCTACTGTTTTACAAATTTTCCAGAATATGTACATCTTTAGGTCAAGCTAAAGGAAGAATAATTTGTTTACTGTTGTCTAATACCAAGTATTGGACATTTGGTCTGAAATTTTAATGCCCTCCCTTTTGTGATGAGAGCAGGAGAGTAAAATTTCAACCTTTCACAGCATATAAGATTTTTTTCTCTCCATTTAGGCCTATGTCTATCTTCTTTCCTTGAATAATTCTTACAGCAACTTCTCCCCCACCCCCTTTTTGTCGAATAACAGTACAATCCTGCCAGGGAAGCTTGCTGTGGATTTTGGGACTTTTGGGCTTTGTTTGACTAGGCCATGATTAGGTGTTGCATCTCACCATCAAATTGAGTTGGGAAAAGCACATGGCATTTTGTCCCGGGCAAATTCAGTGATGATGTGCAATCTGTCAGCTTCTCCATCTTGCCACAGAACACTGTCTGCAAACCACTAAACTATCACATTTAATTACCAGTCATTTATAATTTAGTTGGTTGCCAATTTCATGGAAGGGGCCCACAGGAATCTGAAGGACATATTTGTCTCACTCAGCATGCAAATAGGCATTTGTCTTGGCACTCCGTGGCAGAATTAGTAAAGGAGGCAAAATTACTTAAGATATTTGACTTGCTCCTCCAATGCAGTATCAGTGCTGGTCTGAAACTGAAGCAAAACCTTTATTATCCCTGGCACCATTCCATCTTTCAGGAAAAGGGGGGAAAATCCCACAATCCTATCTGCCATTAACATGATCAGAGTTATATTCTCTATCGAATGTGCATAATGCAACAAGATCCACAAAAGAATGATACATTGCTTGCATACAAAGCATTAAAAAAACCAGGCACATTTGAGAACTCTGTAGACCACAGGTGTTAAACCCGATCACATCACATGATGTGACATATTGCATCATTTTTTTGACTTTGTGGAGCCGGGGTGGGTGTGGCTTGTGTGTGATGCATCTGGCCCAGGGGCCACCAGTTTGATACCCCTGCTTTAGGCCATTTACCTACCACTGAAGTAAACTGCAATGCAATATTATAAATGCTAAGGAATAGCCAGTAGAAGGGATTGTAAAAATGGTGGTAATTCTGAACTAAATAACACATTTGAATGTAGGTCAGATGTTCATGAACACATTCTTGCCAATAACTATATAAGCAATATCAATATTGCCTAGAGTTCATTTATTACTGTATTGTATTTTTGAGGAGCCTTCTGTTTGCTTTTTGCTGGTTTTAAGAATGTTTTAGTTTGGATGGCTTGTCTGGCTTTATCTATTTTTATGGATTTTGTTTTTTGGTTTTGTATGCCAAGAGTCAATTGGAATTGGGTGGCTATAACAAATATGAATAATCCAATAAGCATAAATAAACAAGGCAAATTATTTTCTGAAGTCAGGCAGAGAGACTTCTTTTAAGATAAAATTTTCTGACACATCTCCATCTTAGAATAAACTACTTAACCTTGAATTTAACCATCCTTCAAGTGATGTAATTATTTGCTCTGAATTTTATTCTTTTAGTAGATACCATGTGCAGACAGAAAATATTAGGTACCTTAGTAAATGTCATGAACTATTTTATGGTTGATAGTATTTTATAGTTTGTGATCTTGTACTAAGACATTGTTTCATATGAAGGATAAGAACTATACAATTGTAATATACTATAATTATGGACAAGTTATTGAAAAGAGTTTCTTCAGGATAGACAACTTTACTCCCAAGTTCTTTGGTTGTTTCCATACAGCAATATAGTTATTATCTTAGTTTACAGGTAAATGGGTCTGTAAAAGGAATTCTGTTCCTACTCCAAAGAGGAAATTCTATTCCATTTCTGCAGCATGAATCTATTTGCAAAGAGCAAAAAAGTTCCGCAAGGGGGCATTTTTCAGAACAGATAAGAAAAGAGACTCTATCCTCAGAGAACAGCATGTGGAGCTGAATGAACACAGTTGCAGCTAAGATCTTCTCCCATGGTGATTTATCTATTTAGTTTCTTAGTTCCAGTGAGATGATTTTTACTAGTTTTTATTATTTAATTTATTTGCTTCCCATCTTGCACTTCAAGGTTATACTGAGCGTCTTTACTATCTGTTCAAAAACACTTGGTGTTGGAGATTTATATTCATGCAAAGCAATTAATTAAGTGTGGAAAAGAGTGCAGGGGGAAGTTGTTTCATCAACAACTGTTGATGTTAATTTTAGAAGCATTAAAATGTATCCAGATTTAATGGTTAAGTTGCTGTCAAAACTGCATTATTTTTAAAGGTATTCTGATCCAAACAAATGTCTAACACAGAATTAACTGAACTTTTTAATTTAAAGGGCTTGCAATTGTAGGTTTTAAATATCTGTTTGTTGTCTTTCGTGGAGCAGAAAAAATAAGCTTTTGAATAAGAGATTGGAGGAGATAAGTGGAGTATTTGTACCTATATTTTGGCAGGTTAGATATTAAGAGTTAAGGTTTCTGCCAGCCATTCAGAAAAAGTTGGCTTCAATAGAATTCTACATGCTTTAAATTTCAGCAAATACTGAGAGATTATGTGTTGGTGAGGACTGGCATTTTCCTTCACGATGTGTGAGCCAATTATGCAACATGTGCTGCAGCAACCAGAAGCACCCACAAAATACGAACAGTAATGGGGGTAAAAATGTCAAAATGATGAGCGTGATCCAAACCCCACCTTTTTAAAATATGCTTTGCATGCATATAAAGCGTATAGGAGCCCTGTTGGCGCAGTGCTTAGAACGTGGTATTGCAGGTAAGTTCTGCCCATAGCTTGGAGTTCAATCCTGAAGGGGCTCAAGGTTGACTCAGCCTTCCATTCTTCTGAGGTAGATAAAATGAGGACCCACATTGTTGGGGGAAATATGCTGACTCTGTAAACAGCTTAGACAGGGCTGTAAAGCACTGTGAAGTGGTATATAAATCTAAGTACTATTGCTATAGGACACAAATAGTATAGTTATGCCTGCCATGTTCATTTTTTCTACCTCCCTGGAGGATGCCCCTGCGTCTCTATATGATAATGTATTTTTTTCCCCTCTTACAGAGAAATTCTACACCATGGCCAACTTTCATATTATAATAGGAGTAGATCTAAAAATTCAAACTTGAGCATGTTCTCATTTCTATGTGCGAGATAATCTTATTTGTTTTTTTCCTAATGTATGAATTTGAATAATACATTAGAAAGCAGAGGGCTTTCATAGTAAATGACCAACAAAAAAGAGAAGTTATTTTATACATAAAACATGGTTTAATGTTATTTCATTGTTACAACATGTAAACATAAACCTCAGATGTCACTATTGTATCTGAGTATATTAAAGGGAAAAATCTGAAAATGATCAGAGAATGATCATTCATGTATTTGTTCAAAAAAGGAAAGGAAGAGAGTGGGCAATAAATTTTATACAGGATTCTAAAAAATTGGGAGTAGCCATTTTAGTTCACGTTTGTGGCATGGCTACAACTCTATGGGATATATCTATGGCTCATTTGTATTGCTAAATGCTGTGGCCTTAAAATTTTTCTCTGGTTAAGATGAATAAAATTAAGCGACATGCAACTTTTTCGGAACTTACGCTAGCAGATTAGATTCTCCCTCTTTACTTACTCAAGTTGTAGCAAGTCTTTGAAATGAATCATCTCCACAATGACCTGGACATTCTCTTTGGCTGCAGAGCAGAGATCGTGCTTCTGATAGCATTCTCGCTGTAGCTGGAACACCATTTCTTTGATAGCAGGACATTTGCGACTGATACAACTAAACTTGTGCCGCAAGGCATGTGCCTTACATCTCAGGGCGTCTTTAATGAAGGATTTCCCCTGAGATGAGAAAAGAAAAAAAAGCACAACTAAACTCATGTCTATTAACTTATCACTGGTCTTGTGATCCATCTCCATTTTTAAATTAACACTTGGAAAAGAAGTTGCTTTATTTACTCTTAAAAGTTCTAAGGCATGGGTGTCAAGCTCGATCACGTCATGTGATGTATCATGATGTATTGCAATGTTTTTTGTCCTTGCAGAGCCGGGATGGGCGTGGCCTGAGTGTGATGCATCTGGCCTCCGGGCTGCGTTTGACAGGCCTATTCTAAAATAACAAATATTTTGCTCTAATCAGGATCAGATAATTTCCTTCTTTGGTTGCAGCAGGTGCTCAGTGTCTGCTAGACATTTAATCCTCATTAATATCTAGCCTCCCTTTGTGGATGCCTAAACTGAGCAATTCTGAAAGTAGAGGGGAGAAAGAGAGGTTACAGGGCTATAAAACCTTTTCCTTGAAAGCAACTCCTTTGTGAGGCAAATTCTGGAAACCATCTTTACCACTTGGGCTCCTTGTGGCAGGAGGAGAGCCCCTGGTGTTGCAGGTAATTAATGGGGACAATTTCAATCAACACAGTTCTGTTTTTTTTAACATAAAAATAAATTTTTATTTAATTTTTAAAAATATCTTGCCTTTATTATTTTTACAAATAAGGCAGGAAACATATCCAACACACCTTATTCCTCTTATTTTTCCCATAACAACAAACCTGTGAGGTGGGTTGGGCCAAAACCGGCCCAAAGTCAACTTTCATGCTTAAGGCAGGACTAGAACTCAGAGTGTCCTGGTTTTTAGTCTGGTGCTATAGCCACTAGACCAAACTGGCTCTCTTTTAATGTCTTCCATCTTGCAAATTCTAATTAGCCAGCAATATAAGAATTTCAGAAGACGGTGTAGGAGCAGAATTGCTCCTCTTATCAATGATTCTTGGAGGATTTGGATATGCTTTCCTGTAACATATCCTTTTGAGGACCAGTCAATTCAAAACCAATGCATTATCTTCGTGGCAATACAGAGTTTTCATTCTTATGCCAGCAGAAGTCAGCCTAAAATTTCTCCATGAGACTGTAAGACTATGTTGTGATAAAGTTTGGTACAAAAATGCCAATCTGCCAATACTATTATTGTTGTGCTTTGACATCCTTCTGGAAACTGACCTGCCAAGTTGACGTTACTCATTACCCTACGTGTAGTGTCTTCACTATTTGAACAGTCTGAAATCAGGTAGTAGCATGTAACCTTTTTTGTTGTTGCCAACAGTTAACCTGTGCTAGTTCCCTGCTTACCATCCGTCATGTCTAGCAGGTGAAAGCAACCCCTTCAACTTTTCACAATATATTTGAGTGATCCTGTCCTTATTACTGTGGAAAATCCGATTAATGCAATATTGCCAGCCACTACCAAGTAAGCAACCAGGAAGCACATTGCAACCCCAATCCCGTGCTATTGAAGAGTGTCTAGGAAGAGACCCTGATTTTATATTGTGTGAGGGAACTGCTGCTCAAATGATCTCCCAAGTCTCCGTCACACAATTTTCAGAAATGATGCAAAGATGAACAGAGAATGCAAGGAGAACAAAAATCCAATGTGTCCATGCCTCTTGTTTGTTCTTTTCAGGACTCTGCTTGCTCACTTTCATTGTTTGGATAGGCTTTTCAGAATGTGCAAAGCAATCTTGCTATTTAGTTGACCTCTGTGAGGCTGCCGCCCTCCCCATCCCACTCTGGCTTGGGCCAAATCAAGATCTGGACAGGGATTTATTTTCCACTCTCTCTGGAGAGAGAAAAACCTTGATGATAATGGTAATTGGCAAGAACAACCCAATTCCAGTATTAAATTGGTAGCACAACTAGTATCACAGTATACTCTTGAAAGATAGCCAGTATATAATGGATGGATTCACACACTGCACAGTGCCATAATGAGGTTTATTCATGGCTTAACATAATTATGTGGGCCCATCCATTATAGATAATGATAGCAAACTTTTGATATACTGTATCATAAAGCTTTTAGCCTTTAGAAAGATGATTTTTAAGGTATATTTCAATCGATAGAGGAATCATGGAAGTTGGAGGTAGAAGACTAAATAATTTTCCAATTGTCAGGAGATAGGGATTTGCTATCCAAGTATCTTCTTCCCCATTCTGGAGGTTAAGCAATGTGGCTTTATCTTCAGAGACCCAACCCTATTTATGTGTGGAAATAAACCCACATGAATACAGTGATGCTTCCCAATGAAAAAGTGTTATCCTATGCATTGACTAAGTCCATTAAATTCAGTAAGATTTGTTGATAAGTAAGCGTGTATCCTAGGACCAAAGGTTCTATCTCTTGTAATGGTTAAAGTCTATTTCTCCGTTTCTCATTTTTTTCCTTTTGGCTATGCAGATAAACTTTTCAATGCTAAAAAATATCATTCCCAAGCCCAACTCACAGTATTCTGATGTGTAGATTGGTTGGAATATTTTTTTTAACTTCTGCAAAAGATTAGGAAGAAGATGGAAGCCTTAAAAGATTACAAAATGTCTGATTCGCTTCCAAATATGCTTGTCACAGATGCAAGGAAGAACTAAGTAAAGTACTAATTTAACTCCACCTCTCTTTGTTGCTAATTCTGAAAGTCAGTCATAGTTTAGTGATAAACTATAATGTTCTGAAAAACTGGATAGCAATTATGTTTGCTGACTAGGAAATGGCCTGTTATCCTTCCTTTTTTAAAAAGTTTCCACTCATTCTAGCTGAGCAGTCAGTCACTAATCAATAAGACATACCAATAGAAGCTAACTTTCTTTTTCCTACTCAAATTTTATGGCAATATAATTTTATCTGTTAAACTGGAACTTCTTCTGTTGGTCCTTCATTGCTTAAACAGCTTAGATTCAAGTTGTTTTTGTCTTATAAAACTATTTGAAGGGAAGGATACTCTGCTAATCAGTGACAAAATATTTTATTCGTAAGTTTGGTTTTGAAAGGAAGAAATTTCAATGTTATTTGGAGTATATAAGATATTATTATTTTGTCATAGAAACGGTCAGCAAGAATATGAAAAATATTGAAGTGACACTTGAATAAACATACTGTTACTTAAGATTTCTTTACTTAAAAATATTATGGGATAATGCACTAGGGACCTGAATGAAAATCCTATTTGGACAAGTGTATATCATAATATAAAATGAGGTCTTGTAAGGAAAGAAAAGGCCAAAACAGAATATTTTTTCAAAGCTTTTCAAAACAGTAATGAGAAGATTTAAAAAAATCCTATTAACTTGGAAGGAAACCTTCATTGTTATATTTCTGGAAAAGTAAATAAAAGATTTCTAGAAAAATCTGGTTTTAAGCCCCAAGTTTAAACTTTAAATTAGCAATGCACATTCTGTAAATTGCCAGTCAAGCCAAATACATCTGACCAATGTAATCTTTTTGTTCTCGTTGCTGAAATGGGAAAATTGTTGCACAAGGCATAATAACAGGATGCTTCAACAATTTACAAACAGTTTGGAGAGAAAACGAAAGAGGCAAACTTAATATCAGATTCTTGCTAAGGAGTGTACTTTGATGTTGGTGGACTGCCAAGGAATCACTAGAATAAAGCAGCAGAGGCAGTTACTTCCAATGACACTGTGGCTCAGTATTCATCTGCAGAAATGAATTCAACTGATCATATAAAGGGAGTCAGAGATAAGGTTGAACAAAGAGAATTCCTCACTTGGCATCCTTGGACTGAGGCCTCCAGAATAAACCTCCCTCCCCTTCCATTTTAATGTGCCAAGAAGCACCGAGGGCCCAATCACTTTAGTAACGTTTCAACTTCAGGACTTCAAGATAAATTGGAAATGCAGCCACTTCAAAGCAGCAAGAGCAAGATGACATTAAAGGATGACCTACTGTTATATCATCCAAAATTAATTTGTTTAAAATATCACTATGGCTTGGATCTGCCATACTTACTAATTTGCACCTGGAACAATGAGCTTTCCAAATCAACAGCTATTCTCCTAAATTCACAGGGCATCTACTATATCATTTAGGCATGTGCTGATTTCCCACCCCCCCTCTTCATCCAGGTTTCCTCTGTGTGAATGTTATAGTTTTATAGTCCTTTCCATCTTTTAATGATTTTTTTCATATTGTTTGTATTTATTGTACTATTTTAATATTTCTGATTGTAAAGTACCTAAGAAAGAGGCTGCATGAGACATTAAATAGTAAGATCAAATAAGGAATATCAATAAAGGAGAATATTTGTAGCTCCGGATTGAATTGAGGGGTCCTTAATGCTCTCTGAGCTTGCTTATTTTCTCCTTAAAATAAACCAGGCGGTGCTGTGTGTGTGTGTGTGTGCTCACGAGTGTGCAAGAGGAGGAGGAGGGGGGAGTGATGAAATAGAAACTCCCGTGGCGCTGGCCTCCCCCTTTTTGCCTTTCCAAAAAGCGACTCTGATAGCACCCTCCTCATTCCCCCACGGCCCCCACCCCTCAAAAAAAGAGAGAGAAAAGTTGTCGAGTTTCCTTCTGGGGGGGGGCTGAAGAAAGTGCCCCGACTCCTCCCCGCCCCTCGCCAGAAGTAGGTGCCGAAACACCCACCGACACCCCCCCCTTACCTTAAAAAAAACACACACACCAAAACGTCCTCTTTCTCCCATCTCCCACCCCTTCAAACACACACAAACACACACACAGGCGCTGTTGATTTATCCGACCACCTGGGTTGCCGCGTTCTGCCCCCCCCCCTTGCAGACAACCGTAACACCCCGTGCCTCCCCCTCCCCTACGCTAAATTATCCCCCCATACACACACACCATCTCTCTTCTTCTTTCCGCCTAAAGGCTGAAAAGCACTTCGCCCCCCCCTCCTCAAACGCCT
>JANHFT010007231.1:293136-303998 GCA_032467955.1 Pseudoxenodon macrops
ACCGCCAAGGTTAATTTATAATTTATGTCCCAAATTTATTCCCATTTGACCAATTTAATTTTGTATCCAAAGTTTTGCGCCCGTATGACCATTGTCTCCTTAACTGTCTTTTTCTAGTTTGTATTGTAATAAAAAAAAAATTTTTTTTGATGTTGTTTTTGCCTCTGGTCCCAAGAGTATTTTATCCAATTCATTATTTTTTGAAAGCCAAATTGTATTACATCTTTTCTATATCTTGATTGAATTTGTGAGTAATGCCACCAGTCTAGTTCAATACCTATCAATTTGAATTCTTGTTTTGCTTTGAGGTTTTCTTGTTCATCCAATAATTCTTTGTAAGTAACAATCCTTTTTTGATCTAATAGATTCGGGTAAATTATTGCCTCAATTGTTGATAACCATTTTGGTATTTTTGTGTAATTTTTATTTTTATTTTTAGCCAGATTTCTAATAGTGATCCTCTTATTTGGTGTCTCTGAAAATATGAGTGAGCTCTCTGTTTTCCTTCCCATATGAACGCATGCCAGCCTATTTGTATGTCATAACCTTCTATTGTTAAAATTCTGTTTCTAAGTGTAATCCATTCCTTTAATCACGTTATTGCTGCTGCTTGATAGTAAGTTGCCCAGTCAAGAAGTCCAAAACCACCTTTCCTTCTATTATCTTGTAGTAATTTTGATTTTATCTGTGCCTTTTTCTTTGCCCAAATGAATTTGACTGTTTAGTTCTGTTTAGTTCTGTAAAAAAGCTTTTCTTTAATCTTATTGGTGCTGTTTGGAACAGAAAAGGTATTTTTGGCAGAATGGTCATTTTTATGGCTGCTATTCTACCCATTAATGATAGTTGTAATTTATACCAATTGTCCAAATCTTTATATATTTTTTGTATTAGTTTTGTGTAATTGTCATTCTTTATTGAACTACATTTTGCCGTTAGCCATAGACCTAAGTACTTTACTTTTTTTACAATCTTAATATCCAATATTCTTTCTAATTCCTTATTTTGATTCTCCGTCAAATTTTTTGTTATTATTTTTGTTTTGTTTTTATTTATTTTTAGTCCCACAACTTTTCCAAATTTCTCTATCTCATTAATTAAAATTGGTGCCGTTTCCAATGGTTCTTCCATAATGAATGCCATAATGAATGCCTGTACCTTGTATTCCTCTTTCCTGATTTTTAATCTTTTTATTTCCTGATTGTTCCTTATTTGTATTAATAATACTTCTAGGGCCAATATAAATTGAAGCGGGGATAGAGGACATCCTTGACGTACTCCTTTCATTATGTTTACCTTTTCTGTCAATTCACTGAAACAATAATGATCTGGTCTGTGTTTTAAAAATGATTATAATTACTAGGGTATATTAAAAGCAAGCACCAGAAACACTCTCAACATTTAAAAAAATTATTATAATTGGAGTCATACAAATGTTGCATCAAATTTCAAATCTTGTGTTTAAACTCCTGAAGGTGGAACATAGATAGGTATCGGGAACATGATATATAAAATAGTTATTGGTTAAGAGGATAAGAACTAAACTTAGAGCTGGTAAGAGAAGTGGAATAATACATAACAGAATTTTCAGAACATTTGAAACATAATTATTAATGTAATGTATTGTTTTAATTTGTAAACTAATTATGGGGATTTTTTAAGTTTGCCAAATAATTTTCTTCTTCCATTCCTCTCTTATCCTAGTAGCTTCCCACTAAAGTTCCAATAATAATTAATGATATTTTCAATTTACTGCTGGGTAAGAAATCTATGAATATTCCAGTTATTAAACGTCTCTGCTGTTTTTGGAGATTTTGAAGGAAAGATTTAAATTTCTTCTCCAAAACTAAGATGTGATGGCATATGGTGAGACCTTGCTTAAATCTTGTAATATTTATCCATTCTAAATGAGTGCTTGTGAGAGACTGTGTTTAGCCTCACATTTTGTAGAGTTCAGTTGTCTCTCTCTTCTGGGTCTTTCCCTGTTGTTCTGCACCTGTGAGTCATCACCAAACAAAACTAGCATAAAATTAGTTGTCCTTACTGCCAACCTCTATATTTTCTATTTTGGGTCTATTCAGAGTAAATTGCAAAATGTTTTTGTCTCCTGTGGGTATGCCACTTAATATAGTTATGGTGATTGGATTTCTTTGATTTTGCTGAAGCTCCTTTTTAGCATCTCACCAGTAAGCGGGGAAAACATCACCAATCATAGCACTATCCCAGTTGGAGAAGGAATGGGAAGAGTTTGATTTCAAAGCAAAGACCTGAATATTTTGTTATCTGTGTTAAGAAAGTGAGAGATAAGGACTGATTCCTCTCATCCTTTCCTATATTAATTGGTGCAGGCCTGCCCCTTTCTCTACCTTTCTGGAATTCTGACGAGATGGAGTAAAAAAAGGGGTTGGAGACATAATGGATCTGGAAGAAATCCAGAAAATAAAGTACTAATAGTGCAATGGTTAGGAGAGAAGTAATATAGTGAATGCTGACTAGAGAGGAGGAGATGTGCCTGCAGAAAACTGATACACTATAAAACACTTCTGTTCACCCTAAGAATTTGTAATCTGATCTCTAAAGTTGAGGAAGGCAAAATATCATAAGTTTTATATACTTTCATCTTGGCCTTGGATGGTATTAGAATAGGGAAGAAAATGCTTTTCTACCAGTATACCTGTAGCTAATGATGACACAGCCTATTTCATACATCAACTATGGATAATTGATTAATTGATAAAGGGCTTCAAATGTGAGAACCAACCTCTTGAATTGCACTCTGTAAGTCATGAATGACAGTAATGCCTGCCTTTTCAATAAAATTTGCAATAGGTGCATAGGATGGAGCTATGCAATTTCTTCACCATTGTTTTCACCTGCTGTTCAAGTAGCAGCCCGAAATTGAGAAACAACTCTGCCCAGAGGTGTGTAACCAAATTCAGAGTTAATCCTAGAATCTTGCTGGAATTGGTGAGTTTTCGAATCCACAAGTACTCTGCCTTGTCAGAATTGTGTTTCAACCTGTTTGCCCCTATTCAGAGAGGTGTACAGTACAATTAGATACCATCTTACTGATGAAACCTGACTCCAGGCAAATGGATGATCTCACCCAGCAATTTCAAGTAGATCTTGAATAGGAGTGGAGTAAGTGTTGAACCCACTTAAGGGGCCTAGGACTACCCTGTAGCATCACCAGTTGGAACTGTCCCTTGAGGAAGGAGGACTACTCTGAACCTATTCCTAACTATTGGTGACAGCTTAGAAGATAATCATGATTGATGGCACTGAAAGCTGTTGAGAAATTGAATAGTACCAAGAGACTTACAGTAGCTCTATGCTTTGATCCAACCAAAGATCATCAATAAGAGTACTCATTGCTATCTGTGTATTGAACCTGAATCTACTCTTTTTCCTGTATGACAAAACTTCTCTAAAGAGAGAAATTGATGTCAAAAATGGGGCAGAGGAAGCTGGTATATAAAAGGAACTCAGGGTACAAAGGAGTAAAAGAGAGGGTAGAGACTGGAGGATAAGTTACTAGTGATGAGATGTAAGACTATGCCTTCATAACCTGAAACATTCAAAAGACACCTTTGATCCTGTGTACATCAGATTGTCTGGTCTTATTTTCAAGAGAATGCTGACAGAGCATTTCAAACTTTACATGTTTTAAAACTGTAGTGAGATAATATCAAAGGAGGGAATTATTTTTACAATGGTAAAGTTAAGGATAACTGAAGGCTGTCCTACTCATTGGCTGGGGATGAGATAGGAGCAATGTCTTGCAGTCTCATGATTTTCCATGGCTAAGTGGAACCATAGACAAGACTTGCCCCCCCTTTCTTTCTCTTTGTTTATGATGAATGTTACTACTATTATACTATACTACTACTATTATTACAGTCACAACAATCAAATCTTGAATATTATTCAGGAATGGTTCATTAATACTTCTGAAAATATTGAATCTTATTGTCATATTTCTAAATTTATCTCTTCTGAAACCTTGACATGGTCCATGTTTGTATTTTATTCTTAATAGTAAATTCTAAAGAATATGACATTTGTACTCTACTTTAAGTGGCTTATAAACAGTAAAGCAGCAATCTAAAAACATCTTGGAAAACCCTTAAGAAAAAAGCTGTATCTCAGAAAAGTCTTCTAAACTAAATCACATGTTCTGATTACGTAAATCAAGGCAGCCATGTGGCTAAGACAGTAAACATTTCTTGGGAGTCCATTATGGATTTATTATTTCAAAAGTGTAATGCCCAGTGGTGGGATTCAAATAATTCAACAACCGGTTCTCTGCCCTTATAATTTCTTCCAACAACTAGTTCACCAACTGCTCAGAAAGTTAACAACCGGTTCTCCCGAAGTGATGCAAACTGACTGAATCCCACCACCGGTAATGCCCATTTACTATATATCTTATGGGAAGGGGGAAAACTCAAAATAACTAAGGAAATATTGTGTACAGTTGTTGAGATATTGAATTACTTAAACATCTATAATAACATCTGAAACATATTGCACTTGGTAAAACTGTTAAAAGATTAATACGTTTTCATCTTCTGACTCTTTGAATAATTGGGTTTTCCCCCCAAAATAAGGCCGAAATAAATAACATTATTATTTTATTCTAAAAAGTACTTGCTGACTAAAACAAGATTTAGTTTTACCAGAAAAGAGTGCAACAAATGGGCATAGGAAATCTGAGAGATGGTGATGCTGCTTATCAATTTAACACTCCTAAAATTTAATTACCATTGAGCAAGTATGATTCATCTCTGTTTTAAAATCTGTAGTGTTTTGGTTTTTTTTATCCCTGTTTGAATTAGCATGTAATGCAAATATCATTACAGAATGCTATTCAATCTTCAATTTACATCTCTTGTGACATATGCAAATCCCTTGTCCTGAAATGTCAACTCAGTGAAAGGTGATGATATCCAGTCTTATGCCGTGTCCTCACTTGACTCCCCCATGGCGCAAATCTGCCCTGAAGACCTTGATCTTCTCTTTGGCTCATGCAATGGTATCTTGATCTCATCTTGGCCCTTGACTGGAACTGCCTTACAGCTCTTCCTTATTTATTCCTCTCAGCTCCTGATCTGCTCCTGAGGATTTGCCGAGTTCCAATTGTCCATTTTAGGTTGCTACAGACACAGTCCCTCCTTTCAGTCACTAGCACTGATTTTGGCTTAGGAGGCAGAAGAGATTTGTACAGTTGGTACATGGCACCTGCCACATAATGCCTGATTGGCATTGCTATTCATGTACAAGCTTTTACTTCCCTTGTAGTCATTATCATGTGGTTGAGGCATATCAATACAAGGTCAGAAGGATGCTGACCTTCTCTGATTGTGCCAATAATGTGTCTTAGCACTCTTCTTTTCCCAGGATTTGTTTCCTTAGTTCTCTACTTGTTTCCATTAATAACGTCTCCCGTTGTTACTTGAAACCAGGAACCCATCTGTGTTCATGGCAAATGCTTGTGTAAAGGAAATGCAGAGCATTCTGGGTGCAATTACATAACCCTTCATTTTTGTACTTCAGTGGTGGTTAACACTTTATTCATCTCTCCTAGGCATTTAAGGATGAGTGAAATGGTTTCCTGTGTCAAAATCACAGGAATGTTGACCAAAAGGATGGCTCTTGTAGTTGTTGGTGGGTGTCGAGCTCTTGAGGCCATATTGCATTGCAAAGTTTTTGATGATTTGTGCTAAAAGGGGAAGGCATATCAGTCTGAGGCAGATGTAAATCCAGTCAATCAGGACATGAATTCTAGTGCCTGAGTGCTACTAGCAAAATTAGGTGAGCTTCTATGTTAATTATGACCAGAACTTTTCCATTTGTTTCTAGCATCTATTTCTTTTTAATTTCTTCCCATCTTCTGGAACAACTTTGAAGAATTCTCCCCTGTATATGAGAGTCCTTGAGATAGTGAAGCTAGCTATCATTCCCAATGCCTTTAAATGTTCTTCATGAGTTTTTCCTTCCAAGTCCCTTATCATCTTATTTGCCCTGTTCCAGACATACTTTAATTTATTATTAGTATTTCTAAAAAATGGCGTCCAGTATGGGACATGAAATTTTAAGTGCAGTCTGACAAATGCAGAATAAAGAGAAACAATGATTTATCTTGTTTTTGATATTACATATCTGCTGATGCAGCCCAGCACTACACATTTTTTTCAGTAGCATCACATGTTGCTTCATGTTCAGTTCATGATCCATTAAGTTACCCCGATGTATATATTATTGCTTCCCCCATTCAATAGTCATACCTTTGATCTTTTCCACTAAAATGTAGAACTTTGCATTTATTTCTATTGACATTCATCTTGCTGGGTTTTTCACAGTGCTCCAGCTTATAAAGGGCTTCCTGAAACTGTCCTCTGAGTTTTTTGCTACCCCCTTATCATTGTGCCACGCAAACATTTGATAATCATATTTTAATCCATCACCCAAGTCTTTTATAAATAGGTTGTACAGTATGGGGCCTAGATGGAACGCTGTAGTACCCTGTTCAATATTTTCCTCTGGCTTGATGTGCACTTGTTGGGTGCATTTATTCTACCAATTCTGTTCCCATCTACAGATAATATAGTCACACCCACATTTTGTCATCTTTTTTACCAGAATCTTCATGGGAGATTTTGTTAAATGCTTTGCTAAAGTCAAGATACACATTGCCTACTACATTCCCATAGTTAAATAAATAGGTTTATTGGGCATGATTTAGTTTTGATAAACCAACACTGGCTCTTGTCAGGTACTACGTTATTTTCTAAATTCTCATAAGTATATTGCTTTTTTTTTTTTAAATAGAATTTTGCCCACTATGATTGTCAAGCTGATTTTTACATACCGGTAGTTGTATGGTCCTTTTGAAGACATGAACAACATTTGTCAGTTCTTGAACTATCCCTATTACAATTTCTCAAAGCTTATAGAAAAGCTCTGAGATGACATCTACATTTGTTGATTGTAGCTTGTTTCAGTGCAATTACAGGCAATGATCATTTCTATAGATAGAGGAAAGATAGCATGGTTTTGAAGAACAGGAGGAAGAGCTTACCAACAAGACAGCAGTCAGATAAGAAGGAGATGAGCCTTGGCCAAATAAGTAACTTGAGAAAATGTCTCAGGTAAGCCCCTCCCATGAAGTTCATTTGTAGGGAGAAGCACATTCAGATTTGCAAGATTCTGTTACAATAGCAGTTACAATAAAAATAGTACTGACCTACATGCCATTGGCTTTTTAAGGCTGGCAATTTCTTATAGTCAAAATTGCATCATATTTTCCAGTCCATTCAGAAGGCAACCTTCAGCCATCTTTTCTCTGTTTCCTGACGTGTTGGATCAAGTCGTATTATCTAATTTACAGTAACTGCTGAACTTCATTTAATCATAGGCAAATAACTCCATTCCAGATTACTATTGTGGGCAGTGGGCAGACTGTCTCCTCCCTTGTGCCTCTGATTAATAATGTTTTTCCTGCTGGCTCGTCATTCACTGAAGGAGAACAGCAGTAAACCCAGAAAAAAAATACTCACATATAAGGAGTGGCACACTCACAAATTAGAAAGGACAATGCCATTTAGTGGTATTGATTTAAATCACATGCAATAAAGCCAGGGTAAGAATTATCAATGCATACAGCAAATGTTATGCTGTGTGTTGTTTCTGTTGACTCAAGATGGGAGATAGTATTATTACTCAAATATGGCATATTTTAGCATATTTTGTTCTGAAATTATTTCCAAGTTTAAAAGAAAGTCAAGTTGTAGTTATAATTGTATATGCATGTTGTCATACTGTCAAATATTTTACTTCTTCAAATAACTCATGATAATACTACATAAATCTTTATCAGACGCTATAATGACAGATAGCATGTTAGCTGATTTTCCAAGAGTGTTAGGGAAATTCATAGGAGATAAGGTTACCAGAATGGCTTTGAATCAGAATCAGAACACACTACTTGTAGGATTAGAGGTCCTATGCTTTACATTCAGCTACTGGAGGGCTCACATAAAATAGCACTATTGAGTCCATATCCTGGTACTAGATTTCAATATCAAGTGGATCTTTACCTGATCCAGAAAGAAATGTTGTTTTGTTGGTTGTTCTTAATATTGAATCACTTTTTCTGAACACTGAGAGACTGATCAGAAAAGGTCAGCCTTATCTGTGAGATAAGGCAAAGTCCAATACCTTTTCTTTGAATGATAAATACTGTAATTCTCTGGGAGTAGTATAAATAGGATTGACTAGTCTTCCTCCCTCCCTCCTTCCCTCCCTCCCCAATATTTAACTACAAGGATTATTTCAGGTGCTTTGCTACTTTCATATCCTTTTCTTTCCATTTTGAAACTCTGTTTAGTAATTATCTACAATAAATACCAGTAACTATTTTTACATGCCTGTAAAATAAAGGAAATAAAGCTAACACTATGGAGAAAAATAGCAGAAGGAATGATATTTAAAGTGATTTGGAATATTTTCTCCCCTCTCCAGTTTGGTGTATGAGTATTTGAAAAATTATCTCAGGCAGGAGTTATTTTCTGAATTTATATTAAGGCCTAGTCATTTGATAAAATATGAAATGTTTGTAAGATTTATAGGGGTCAAACCCCGCCTAATATTTTTCATGTATACATAGAACAGTAGGAAGTTGCACTGAGATATTTTAAAAATGGATTATTTACCCATGTAATCAATGGCTTTTTATCTGAGAAGTGAATGCTTGGTGTTTTTATTAGCCTGAAAAGAAAGAAGTAAGGATGGGAGGGAATGTACAGATTGTACCAGAGCTATTTTAAGGACAACTCCTACAGACTAAAAACAAAGCAAAGATTATTTGTGTCCATAATAGTAACTTCTTTATTCCTGAACTTCTGTTCAGGTGGCAAAACTCCTCCACCACTTTTACCTTCAAGTCAGAGAACAGATCATATGTGTATCTGCATTTTTAATGATAAAAATGACTGAAATATCCTTCAGTGAGGATCTTTTGCATAACTTAGCTCTTGTTCTATTGAAATAATTTCTGGCCAGAAGAGTGATATGCTGTCTTGTGTTGGGTGAAGGAGAAAAAAAAGGGCTTTTTTATACACTCTGTTGGGCTCCATCCTAGACCTTCCGGTTTTGGTGTAAGAAATGCACTGGCTGTCAGACTCCCATGGGGTGGGGGTCTTAGCTATCTCTGCATGCTGTCTCAAGCTTGGTTGATTCTTGATGTAATATCCCTAGGTGCCATGAGTTCTGTTTTAAGATGGGTAGAGTGATAATCCTATCATATCCTGAGGGCCATGACTTAATCCCATCACCCTGGAACTGAAGGAGGGGCAGGGACCTGCAGGAAGCTGCTTTGTCTTTAACTGGTTTTGCCTTTTTCTGTCATCCAGGGAAATATAATATTCTGCCTTTCTGATATTTCCTAGGATATTTCATTCCTCTAGGAGGGGTGGGTGCTAACTTCCTTCAAGTGGAACAGCTTGCCTTCAGAAGTTGTGGATGCTTCATCACTGGAGGTTTTTAAGAAGAGATTGAACACTCTGAAATGGTTATAGGGCAGGGATGGGTTCTGGATATTTTTACTGCTGGTTCACTCAGGGTTACACTGAGTGTGTGTGCGCACGCAGCAATCAAAAACTTCTGCATGTGCAGAATCCAAGATGGCAGCGTCCACGGAGCCACCGACAGGACCGGCTCCATGATGTCATCGCCAAGTTACTACCAGTTCTATAGAACCAGATAGAACCGGTAGGAACCCACCTCTGTTATAGGGTCATATTGGGTTTGGACTAGAAGATTTCCAAGGTCCCTTCCAGCTCTATTTTGAATTAGTCATTTGGTGAGACTATTTATATTTTATTAAAAAAAATAGGAAAGGCGGTTAGAAATGACACTTAGGCTTTGTGCTTGTGTTTATTTATTTGTGGACAGAAAACCTTAAAAGGCAATGTTCACAATGTTGTTTAACCTATAGCCACACCTCTTGCCTAGAGACAACTCTACAGCAAATAAAACCAGCAGAATAAAACATAAAAATAATTAATATTAATACTAAAATTAACTTAAGAATCAACAAAGATGACAAGGAAGGGAGCAAGATGCACACTAAGAGGAGGTGGGGTCTTATCTCAGTCCATTAACTATTTCTAGTATGCTACCTCCATCTGGGCCCCAGGACAATATGTTAATCTTATATTTTTATACAATCCTCAGGGTATCTATCCATTCCATTAGATTTGTTAGATGGAACTCAGGAATTGTTCCTTGATGGTAGCCCTCATCTTATGGAACGATTTTCCTCTTGGCCCCAATCCTGCTTGCCTTTAAAACGACTGTCAAGACCTGAATTTCTCCCCAGCCTTTGGGTCTGATGGATTAAATGATAATTAGTACTGTTTGGATCCCAATTTGTTTGTTTTATTTTATTTTACTTTTATTTTAGGTTTTTCTGACAGCTACGTTTAGTCACTTTGATTGAGTTTGACAGCCATATAAATACCATAAATCAATAAGAAACTCCAATTCTAAATCAATTCCTGAGCAATCATTCTTTTTAAACACTAAGGAATGTTTTATATCATCTGATTTAATATTATTTCTTCAATATATTGAACAGCATATTCAAGGACATACTCTGGCCTAAAGGAATAGAAGTTGTCTTTATATTAAAACACACCAGGGGTGGGTTCTAACTGTTCTAACTTACCTCGCAGCCAGTTCGCTGCCTCCCACACTGCGTAGGCATGCGTCGTGGGCGTGTATGCATAGTAGGAAAAAATCCACACCCCCCCCCCAACAAAAGGCCGAACACAAGATGGCAACGCATGCGCAGTGCCAGAAAC
>JANHFT010007232.1:10740-29564 GCA_032467955.1 Pseudoxenodon macrops
CGATAATAAGGCCAAGGCCATATTTCGGGGTTCAAAAGAAAATAAGACCCTGTCTTATTTTCGGGGAAACACGGTATCTATCTATCCATCCATCCATCCATCCATCCATTCATTCATTGTTATTAAAAAAAGAAATGAGTGTTAAGGAAGACATGTTTACATACTAAATTGCTATTTATGTGTGGGTTAAATGGCATTTTCAGCATTCAATTTAATGGCATTCCATACTTACAGCTTTAAGATTTATGGCCATATACAACTTATTTTATCATCTGTCAAGGAAAATGAGCTCGTTCCCTTCTCTTATTAATCCAGTCCTATTGGTATGTTATTCCACAATATTTAAACCATATGCAGTTTGCCATATTTTTCATTCCACTGTGCTTTCCTCCAAGAGCTGCTTTCAATAAAAACTGTTGCTTCAATGTATTTAAAGATCAAATGTCACCCTATAGTAGGTTTGAGTGCAAGGTCTCATGTTACCTAGGGCATCAGTACAGTCTTTTAAGTTTGGATCATAAAGGAAGGGTACAATTATATATGTATTATTTTTAAAAATAATAAAAGTAGAATAAAAGTACTAGATGGATGATTTAGTGAAGACATGCCAAACTTACATTTTTTTCAGTCATATTCAACTCCCAGACTTCATTTCCAAGCTCTAGCTGTTATTTATGTAAGAACATATATACTAAATCTATGAATTAGTTTACTCACTAAAATATACATGTGGCAAATTCTGTGAACATAGCCTCTGGAAGAATATTCAATTAAACAGGATTTGATTTTGTCCACTGATATTTTCAGATACTATAGTTATTCAAAGAAGCATAGCAATATGAATCACATGTAAAAGATGTGCATCAATGAGCATCAATGCTTGCATGGGGAAAATCCTGGTTCATCAAAAACCACTCCTGCCTGTCACTATGTAACAAACATAGATAAACTGAATAGAACATAACAACAGGATCAGTCTATTTAGGTGCAGGGATTTACAGGAATAGACCAGCTAGGTTTTGAAATCAATTCCAGTGTTTAAATATCACAGAATGACATCATCAGGTTGTTTTAATGTGTTCTTTTTGGCAGTTTCCCAAGGAAGTTATACAAAGTTACTGTATTCACGGATGAATGAAGTAATGGTTCATAATAACTCATTAACAAATTATTGGAAACTTAGTGATATGATTTATTATTCCTGAAGTTTGTTGCATATATTTATCTTTGTCTTTTATATAGGATCAGTGACTAAAAGAAAACTTGATTTGACTTTGAGTACTACTTTAACTAGAATACATGTAAGGATTTAAAGATCTGTCACTCGTTGTTGATGCATGCTAGATATCATTGTTATCAGTGTGGTCTAGATTTTTCAGCCAAGGAAAGTATCTGTATCTGAACTTCTTGGATTATTGGAATTGCAGGAGAAAGAAGATTTAAGTTTGCAATTGGAGTTATGGATTTCAATATTCTTTGTATAATTTGTTTCCTTCTCTGCAAAATTACTTGCATTGTAAGTAACAGCCATTGTCATATGTATCTGATAGAAAAGAGACACTCATATATTTGAAAGCCCTGTGCTTTTGATAGAGGCTATCGCATTTCAAATGAAAAAATTACTAGAGGGGAGGAAATACAAAATTATTTTAAGGGATTTTTGAAGCCCATATCTGGTAGTTCTTGTAGTTCAAGAATACTTCCTGTAGCAATAGTTATCTGAGCAGAATGCAATCTGTCCTCAAACCATAAAAAAATAAAATATTCTAGATAAAAAGCAAAATACTGAACTTTATTTCAATACATAATATCCAAATAAGAGATTAAAAAGTCCCCAAATAACACAAGTGTTGGTACCAGCCTGATATCCATTATTTTTATACACATTTTTCTCTCGTGTCTTACTATATTTATTCTGTATGTCTACAGAATATCCAAAAGCAGACATATAACAGGTTTACTGCATACTATGCCTTGTTTACTTCTTCTGGGTGATTGGAAAAAATAAGGAAATAAAAAACAATTGTTGGAACAACTTAAAATGCCTTTTATTAATGAAAACAAACATATTAGAAAATGACAGACAATCTTCATTCATTTTATATATTTTTTCTCTGGATAATCTTTATTCAGATTATAAGCTTTTTCTCTGCTTTTTAGGTGGAACAATAACATTAACTAATCAGAGGCACTTAATCTTTCTTGATACTCTCAGCAGGTGGTCTGTTTCACTTATGCTGTTAAGAATAATTATAATAAGATTTCCTTCAGTTCTTTTAATCATTAATATTTTAATAGTTTTGGCTAGTTTTAAAAGAAACAGTTACTCATTGAAATCATTGCTTAATTTGGGGGAAGCCTGGTATCTACCTAGTTTATTAACTCTTGGTTCCTAAACAAACTGGCATTAGATTTAATGTATACTATAAAATGAAATAATGTATATTACCAAAACCACACATTGTTTTCCATGTTCCTTCTGATTCTGATGTAAGTTATAATAAATGTCTAGCATAACACTGGTTCACACAGTTTAATAATTTCTATTTTATTTCATTTCAGCAGTATACTTGCTGAGGAAAATAGTTCTTGCTCTCCACTTCCAAAATAGGTTTTTATTCTAACGCTTCAAAATAAGGGATACAATAGAGGAAGATGAAAGCTCAGCCACCAACCATCTTCCTGGAGATATATCAAAGAATAATAGGTAGGATGTGTATCTTTTCAATGCAAGAATTATGTTAGAAGATAGAAATAGCTATTCAGCATATTACTTATCCTACAGTAAACATGGTATGAACTTAATTTTTTTTTAAAAGAAAACTGGGCTGAATTTACTGGGATACAAAATGGGACTTCATAGTAAAAGTGACATAGGAAAGGGATTTCCCTTTTCCCTTAATTATGGGAAGAGCTTGTTGTGCCTTTTTAGAGCTTACCCCAGAAAAGGAGCCACAAAGAAGGGGCTTGTGAAACTTTTAGACTCGTTCGCTGATTTAGTCTGCTGAATTTCATAGTAAAGGTGTTTACCTATTGATGGGAGGATTTTGCTATAAAACTAAAGCAAAGCCAAGAATGTATACTGTAGAGACAATTAATACTTAATATTTTAAAGATATAAATACACCATTAATATCTTTCAAATATTAAGATAATGGAGTAGTAGCAAAACAAATCAAAACCATTGCATGATAAAAACAGGAATCTCGCCAAGAAATTAAACAATATCCTGTATCAGTATTAACCATGTTGAAATAAACATGATTGTATATGTATGAATATATATATATATGTATATACGTATATATGTAAGTATATGTATGTATATTTAATAGAAGTTAAACAAAAAACATAATTTTGATTAAAAATTGAATCTTAGATTTCCTAGTTATATATTTTCACTGTCCTAATAATGCTTTTCCTACTTGATAGCAACTTATGTCAGATTTTATGCCTTTAATGATATCAGCTCAGTTCAGACATGCCTTTCCCATTTTAGCATGCATAACTTTGTGCTCAAAAATATCTTGCCCATTTCAATAGGCCAAGTAATATACCAGAGCAGTTCCTAAATTTTTAAAGAGGGCTGCTACACCAATGTTGGCCTATTCTTGCAATTCTTCTTAGATGATTAACAATTCCCCTCTGCAATGTCCAAACATTCTAGGTGGAAAATTATTCACTTGGCCAGGACTCAGGGAAATAGGAAAAAAATAAAACATAGATTCCATTTATCTGTTTAAAAAAATCTTAATAAATAAATGGAATCGATATTTTCCCCATTTCATGTCATTACATATTATGACTACTGGTGTCACTTACCACTATATTTAAGTGCCTGTGCTATAATTTTTAACATACACACAAACTATTTCTATTTGTTTGCTTTTTCTGGCCCCAGCCATCTCTGTTATACTTCTGTTATGTGTTTTTCATTTTTATATCTTTGTTTTTGAGATCCAGACATATATTTTCAATGTCAAGACTCAACTATCTAAAGACCACCTTAAACTTGCCACCCACATTTTCTAAAAGCATTTTTAAAGAAATATTCACTATTTTCTCCCTGTGGGTATAAAAGGGAGAGAGAATCTCACAAACTAAGTTGGAAATGAAATAGATTAAGAACACGCTTATCTGGGTTGATACAAATCCAGGAGTAGTATTATTACCTTTCATAGTCAGTTTTGGAGATCATTACCTCCAAAACGTTTGGAAGACTAAATTTCAAACACTATACTTATGCAATGGGGAGAATAAATTACCATTATGCAAATATTTCCACTGTACAAATGTTAAGAGTTGCATTAGCTTTACTGAGTGCATTTCCTAACGTATGGGAAACTGAAAAAAAGATGTGTTGCTTTAATAAAAAGCAGACAAATATTGTGTATCACATACATTCAAGTGAGGATTAAAGTACTTCTTTCACATCATTTTTGAAGCATACTGAATACTCTTTAAAGGAAGGTTATCAATTATTTGGATTTGAAATATAATGAATTGATGTAATCTATTAACAAAGACCTAGATATTGAGTTCACTGAGTCCTATCAACAATAGGTTCTCACATGGCAAGAACAAATGTATAGAATCCAGATGCGGTATTCAGTTTGCATCCAAAATACCTTATTAGGACAAATACTATTGTTGTTTAAAAAAAACATGTTGGTAACTTATAAGGATCCTTTTCTTGCAAGCCATTGTTTCTTCTTCAATATTCCATTTGTCAGAACTGTACCAGTTGAAGAATAGCCTGTGGGGGTAGTACCCATATTGCTGTCATTATCTACAATGTAGCCTGTTCAAGTCAATAATGAGCTTAATGTTTCCATTGGAGATAAATTTGCATATTCCTTTCTACTTGGGAACCACAATTTCCTGTGGGGAAAAAATTGGCTGGCAAATTATCGCATAGGGATTCTGTTTTAGTCTGCTATTCCACTTCTAAGATACAGGATGCAATAATTACTAGTGACGTTTTTCATCTATGCAGAGATGCATCATTACTCATCATAATTCAATCTTTCACCACCCTACTTTTTCTAGCTGTGTTAGAAAATATGCACCAAACTCTTGATCACCACAGCTTTTTGGTGTTGTAATTAGAACACAATAAGCTACAGTATAGAAGGCTTTGTATGATCTTGGTGCCCCAACCCACCTGGATCAGACTCATCAGATCATTGGACACTGATAAGGAGGCAACAGTGAGAATACTCCATTGCAATACAGTTCATAGTTCAAGATCAGTAAAGAAGTTAGACCGGGATGTATTTTATCACTATTTTTGTTCAATCTGTATGCTAAAGTGATTGTGCAGAAATTAGATCTGGAACTGCCTGATGTTGGAGTGAAGATTGGGGGAAGAACCAAAAATAATTTGAGGTTCGCAGATGATACAACACTATTGGCTGAAAAGAAGGAAGACCTGGAAAATATGATCTGGAAAATCAAAGGTCAAAAGTTAAAACATTGAGTCTTAACATCAGGAAAACAAAAATAATGACAACAGCTGCAGTTGGACATGAGATGTTTAAAATTAGCAAGGAGGAAATTGATGTAACTCATGGATTTATCTTTCTTGGATCAAAAATTATTCATGATGCCAATTCTACTCCTGAACTAAAACACAGAATAACCTTAGGTTGCACTACAATAATTAACGTGAATAAGATCTGGAAAAGCAGAGATATTGATATAAATATAAAAAGCAGGCTAGTTAGAGCAATAGTCTTTCCTATAATGATGTATGGGTGTGAGAGTTGGACCCTAAGAATGGCTGATCAAGGAAAAATTGATGCCTTTGAGTTGTGGTGCTGGTGTAAGTTATTGCACATACCATGGACAACCAGAGCAACCAACAGAGAGATTCTGAGTCATATAAAACGAGATACATCGTTAGAAGCCAAAATCACAAGACTATGTCTGATTTACTTTGGCCATGTCATGCGTAAAAAGTCATTGGAGAAGTCAATGATGCTAGGAATAGTTAGTGGAACAAGAGGAAGGAGCAAGCAAAGAATATGCTGGCTCGATAACATCAAAACTGATACAAAAAGAAACATCCAACAATTGAAAGAAGCTGTGCTTGACAGGGTAGCATGGAGAGCACTTGCCTATAAAGTCACTATGAATCAGATACAACTGAATGGTTAAAACAACAATAAATTGGAAAGTACCTAACAAATTCAGGAGCTAGTAAAACAACATCAACTGGTTAAAAACTGGTAATTTTGACTATATGTTAAGGAATATGGTTCAAACCTGACAATACCTTCTGAAAGATCCTATACTGTACATCTGTAAACAATGAAAAAAGTGTATCTTGTTGACCAAAGATACTACAATTTTTTTCAGTTAACTGAGTAATAATGACTGAAATCTTACAGAATCGGAATTCAAGTATTTTCTTTGGGGAATGGCAAAAATACAACAAATTATTTTAGTTTTAATAGGGGACATTAGTAATCCAATTCAAATATTAAAGAGTAAAATGCAAATTAAGTAAAATATAAAACAAGTGTTAGCTGTGCAGGACGTCAGCAAATGAGAATGTTTTGAATTAAGATTTAATTTGCATTAAAACATTTTAATTGATGTTTGGTTTCAGGTTTTCGTTACTGCAACTTGCTTGGGAGCATTAATAATAAGGATCTGAATTTCACTAACTGCTTTTCCACACTGCAGCCTTCAGCTTCTTATTTCCTGTGCCTAAACCAGGAAAATGAAATTGGCTTAATAAACCCTTTTTTTCAAATTGTAACTTCTTAATCCACTTTGGCTGCAGTTGGCCCAGACCACAGTTAACATGGCCCTGTTCTTTTCTTTTCTCTTCTTTGCATTCCAGGAAAACAATTATCAACTGGTTTTCCCTCTGTGGGCATATTTTGAAAGATTACTGGGGGAAAACAATCACATTTGTTTACAGTTTTTCCACTCATTTGGTTTAGAAAGGGTAATTTGGCAGAATTCCTCTTTTAGTTATGTAAAAGAAGAAGAAAAACAGCAACAAATAAGTGGACATTTTATCATTCCTTATCTGAACATTTTTTTAAAAACATACAAAGCAGAGGTGGGATTCACTTACCTTCCCTACCGGTTCGCAAATGTGAGCGCTCGTGCCTCGTCTGCGCATGCACACAGCCTTCTGCCCATGCGCAGTGGTTGCATGTTACATCAGGGAGGATGGGCGGAGACTCCCGCAGTCACCGCTACTGGTTTGTGCAATCAGGAGAGAACCGGCTGAATACCAACCACTGATACAAAGATTTTAATTCCCAGAATTCCCCAAATAGCTCTACAGCAACCTCTCTGCTTGGTTAGGATGTAGTTTCTTCCACTTTTAAACATTTGCCCCTGAGCAGCACTGAGTTTGTTTCTCAGTATGCTACTAAGACAGAAGAGGGGGGAAACCAGATAATGGAATATCATGCAACAGTTGAGTAGAAGCAGCAATGAAATCGAGGTATATGATACTGGAGATATCAAATGTTCACAAAATAGTAATTGCCCAGCAATATCAATTCATCAAAAAATTCCCCTACATCTAGCCCACATATTCATGGGAGACCACCAGAAAATTTATCTGCAATACTAATCTGTGTAACAACTGCTTTAGCAGGCAGAAAAAGACATGCAGACTTTGGCTTGCACAGTTTCTGCAGGGCATGATCCTATAGTCCTCCTGCCAGTTTCCTTTCCATAAGAAGTTGGACAACTATTTTTCTATATATTCAGTCATGCATTCAACGCTGCAATTATAGTCATCAGTCAGGATAAAAATTGCACATTTGTTTATTTTGTTTTAGGTAAAATTATTAAGGGGTCTGTCTATATATCACTTTAAAAGCAACAACAAAATAAAAGCAGTTGAGCAAAGATCCAGTTTTATTAGTGTCCAGCAAGATACAAGGTAATTCTCAACAGACAGTCATAATTCTTGCTTCCCTACCGCTCCTTGTGATCTGCAACCTCTCTTGCTTTTTAGTATGGATTATTTATCTAAATGATTGACAGGCAGTCTTTAAGCCAATAATGTCATTGTTAATTTCAAGCATCTTGAATACTCTTATAAAGTGACTACCTGGTAGGGCTTCCCTCTTCTCAGGATGGAATTCTAATGGTTGTAAGAATAACTGAGAGACATCAGGAAGAGGCACAACTTAGAGAATGATATTATATAATCTTTGGATTCGGAAATCTGAATCCAAAACTAGAATGGGTGAGGTGGAGAAAATGTCTCAGAATTTACCCTTCCTAATTCGCAGGGGAACAGCTTCCAGACTTGCAAGATTCTACTAATGTAACCTTATAATAAAAGTAATATTAGTACTCTTGTTTTGATTTCCTGGTCTGAGCTACTTTGAAGGGCTGACAGAAACACTATCCAGTTGAGACCTTGTAGGAAAAGAAGAAAAAGTAGCACTTAAAACCACAGCATCCCCTTGGTAAGACATGAGGCTCAAACACAAGTCAAAGCTGGTGGATGCTTTGGGCCTGCATGCAGTGATGGCCAAGCCTGCAGTCTTTTTTAAACAACAAACTGGTTTTCTGCATGGATAGTGGACGTCCAGAGAGAAAGCCAGGTAGCACAATGTGTAGAGGTGGAATAGCAGGGAAAAGCAGATTCAGTGCATAGCAGTTAGGGCTAGAGAGTCCAACTTACACCTTGCCTGATTTTCCTCACCAAGCTTAAATTACATAGACTTCCACTTTTTCAAAGCAAAGGCCATTATCCCTCACTGCTAAGAGCATCACTGCCACTGTGTGGAAATATAATTAACAGAGCAATGCAAGGAAGTAAAACTGAAAGATCTGGGAGTTGTTTTTTTTTCATGCTTAAAAAGTTTTACTAAATGTAAAAAATTACATTTCTAAATAAACAGTGTGTTGTCTGCATACAAATAATTTTGAGAAACAGTAATCATAATATTTAAAATAATAATAATAATAATCCCCTTTATCAAGGTTCTTCTATTATTATTATTATCTATTATTAATTATTTTTTCTTTTATTCATTAAACATGAAACTCAGTCAACTGAACATTCAAAAATGCATCAAAAATACATTGACTGGTGCTAATGGTTGATACGAGTTGCTGCCAGCGTCCTAGGTATCAACCAAGTACCTTCTTAAAATATATGATGTTCCAAGTAGCGCAGTCTTTAAGAGTTATACCCTTCTGTATTAGAACACACAAAATAATAGACTAGGAAGGACTTTGAAAGCCTATCCATTATTATTATTGTTGTTGTTGTTGTTGTTGTTATGGTTGGTTACACGCTGGATTTGAAATTTGTGTCCAACTATTGATCCTTCCCGAGGACCTGAAATAGACAGGTGTTGTTGTTTGATGGTGTTAAAAATATTGTTGCAGGGCATAAGCTGTTCCAAGTAAAGCTCCCTTTTGCCGTTGACTGATGGTGATTTTGTTAATGCCGATAGCATTCAAGTGGTGCTCCAGATGTTTTGGAATTATACACAAAGCACCCATTACTATTGATACTATCTTTGCTTTCTTTTGCCTCTACTTCTATTTGCAGATCCTTGTATTTTGTGATTTTCTCCAGTTCTTTCTATTCTATTTTGCTGTCTCCAAATACTGCAATATCCATTTTCTTTTCCTCTTTCATATCGACAATTGTTATATTTGGGAGTGTTGTGTGGCAGGCTCTTGTCCGTTTGAATTCTGAAGTTCCATACTGTTGTAGCCTTTTCACTTTCTACCACTTTGTCTATTATGTGGTCTTACCAGTTCTTGTTTGCAGTCTAAAGGGTTTTTTTCCCCTCAGATATTTCAGTGCACCATTGTTGCTACTTTGTCATGCTGTTGTTTGTAGTTAGTCTCTCTGATCTATCTGCAGCTGTTAATTAGGTGTTTCTTCACCTTCTTTGCAAAGCAGCATTTGCTGTTTGTTGTTGTCTTCTTAGTTGTAGCTTAATGTATGCATTTGTTATTAAGGCTATGTCTCTAGAAATATTTGGGAATATTGTTTTTTCTTTGCATGAATATAGCTTTGAGTGATAATATTTTTTTTATTATTCTGAAGAATGAACTGCAATGGTTTAATCTGCAGATTGTCATGTGATAATAAATCTTACTAGATGAGTAAGTAAATATTGAAGTAATAAATCTTTACTGTATGAGAATGTAGTCATTGGTAGAAGACAGGCTATCAGCTTTCTGATAAATGGCCTGCTTCCAAATTTGAAGGCCCACTTCATAGGACTAAACAAAAGTAATTTAGTAAAATGTTACTATGCTTTGTATTAGATATGGTCCATAATATGGCAAGAAGTAACCAGTATCTAAGAGTTCGGAAAAATGAAGAATCTTTTAATAAAAGTGCCTTTCCATGCGTATGAAACTTAAAATGAGTGTGCATAGTTAAATATTCATTCATTCATTTTACTTGTATCCTCCATAATTAAAGGAGACTCTTGGCAGTTCACATTCATTAATTAAAATTATTAAAAATGTCCTTATTATGAAGAAACATCCATTAGTTAAGCTTAATTATGCAAAACTAATCAATCATATTATAACCGATTATGCCATTGCAATTCCCTGAAATAGTTACAAAATAGTTTCATTTTTTAAATTACTTATAGAATTAAATTATAATTTGGGGAGTGTGTGTGATCAAACTGCTGGATGGAATTATTTCAAATTGTATAGCAACAGCAACAGAACCCTACTATTTTCATTACCTAATAGAAACCAAAAGTAGGTTCTCCTAGGTCATCTTGAGTTGGGCAGATTGAAATTGGTCAGAGAAGATGATCCTGCAAATACTCCCAATGCTACAGCATCCATTGTAGTTCTTCACTGGGGGGTTGCTACCCCTAAGGAGATATTTTGGGCATATCCTGGGGATAATAGAGCAATTTGTAATTGCTTGTTTTTGAGTTGAGTACCCAGATTTATTTTTTTTGTGGGACTATTGACATTATTTGAGATGGGGAAATGGATTATTGGGCCAAGCAGTTTACGAACCATTGGCGTATAGGGTTATTAAAGTCAAAATCAGCATTTTGAATTGTACTTAATAAGGAGCCAGTGCAGAACCCACTGCGCAGAGATAATTCCTTCATGTCAGTAAATACCCTCTACCAACTGGGCTGCTGTACTTTGGACCATCTGAAGTTTCTGAGTGGTCTTCAGAATGCATTGTGGTAGTCCAGATAGGTGATGATGAGGGGTTATCAATCCAGGGGTCCTAACACTCTGAGTAACGTTGCATCCGGCCATAGCTGGGCAAAGTTTCCCTGATTACAGCTTCTGTAAGTCCTGCATGAACAATCATAGATCTGCTTCTTTAGGGGCAAACCCATTCTGTGAGAAGGCCACGTTTTAATGAACACACAGTAACTGCATCTTGCATAAGACCATGTTAATCACTGGGCTTAGGTGTACTTAATTTGGATTGGATTTGTTTTCAGAGATTGTTAAACTTTCCTAAAGGGCTGGAAGAAAGATTGTTTCTCCTATTTGTTTTAACTGCTGTTTAGTGATGAGGTTAGTGGAATGGTATTCCTGTAGTTTATAGACTGGACTGTGTGCATATACTATGTAAGCAGCCGTAGAAAAACTTTGCCTTTAATGCCATTAATATTGTTCGAACTGATTGCAAGTTTAAATAAACTAAAACTCTATTGCATTTCAGTGTTCACATTTTATCTGCTGTACTGTTTCCTGGAATATCCTGTGTGGTCTTCTGTTTAAGATTTTACGTAATAGTTATCCTGTTTAAACTGCTGTCATTTACAAATGCTTTAGAATTTATCCTGGCTAATTAATATTCTCCGGAAATGTCTCTTGACATCAAAGCAATTTCTCCATTACCAAACATTTGATTCCATTTTGCTTAATCTTCAGAAGAGTCTTATCAGCACTAAGAAGAGGAGACAGCTTCACCCTTGCTATCTTCCCTTTCTGTCCCTTTCTTCTTAAAATCTGCCATGAAGGGATAGATCAGAAACAAAAGAAATCTTCCTCCCTCCTTCCCTTTTATCCATCCATGTTCATTTCATCCTCTCCTCTTCCAAACTTTCTCCTTATCAGATGTCAGAACTGATGGTGCTGGTTTTTATCTTTAAGGGCCTACATCAGTGGTGGAATCCACATTTTTTTACTACTGGTTCTGTGGGCATGGCTTTGTGGGTGTGGTGTGGCTTGGTGAGCGTGGCTTGGTGGGCATGGCAAGGGAAGGATACTGCAAAATCTCCATTCCCACCACACTCTGGGGCCAGCCACAGATGATATTTGCCGGTTCTCCGAACTACTCAAAAGTTCTGCTACCGGTTTTCCAGAACCTGTCAGAACCTGCTGGATTTCACCCCTAGTCTACATGATGTGGGGACGGTTATTTGAGAGACTGCCTATCTCTACTGGTTTTTGGTTATTCTACCAGGTGCAGCAAGGTGGCTATGCTACGGGTTCCTTCTGTGAAGCAATGTCAACTGATAGGACCAAGAAGATATGCCTTTTCTGTGAGGGTGTCCACTCTCTGGAACAACATTCTTCCTAAGATGAGTCCAATCCTGTTGGCTTCTTAGAAGGTCTTTCTTCCTTAGGTGTTGAGACCAAAGTGTTCTGTCATTACTGTCAGCCCTGGAAGTCATCTTTTTCTTTGGAGCAGATGCGCTAGTGAAACAGTTTCGTGATAAATTTCCCTATAAGCCAAAGGGGGGATGGTTAAAGTGATGACTGAATTAACCCCTTGCTTCTCTCTTGTTCCAGGACACGATTTTCAACTAAGGGTGTGGGTGGGCAGCCAGTCAACCCTGGAAGCCATCTTTTTTGTTGGAGCTTCTGGGCTGCCACATTTAGTGCCTGGGAAAATGGGAGGGGGGATTTCAAGCAGTCGGTGGAGAATTAGCCATAACAACATTCCTTTTTCTGGGAATCAAGGACAATCAGCCTGCACTGGTTGGGAATGACTGGAGGTCTGTCTCCAGTTGGGACAGCGAATTGATTTGATCATGCGATGAACATGAGGGTGCAAGGGATGGAACCTTTGAGTTTCTTTTGGGTGGGGAAAACCTGGAAGATTTCAGATTTGGGTTTTCCCAGATATGCCAATATGACATCTCTAATAAAATGGAACTTTGAGAAACTTCAAGCCTCGGAGTCTTCTTTTGTTGGGGGTTTACTTGGAACCCTGACATTTATGCTGTTAGAAACACTTTAATAATAATCTATGTCTTTTATGAAGGAAACTTATGACATTTCTTTTGTAATTTTTTGAGTTATATTATATAGCACTTATGTTTTAGTTAGCTGCCCCAAATTGTTTGGTTAAAATAAGTGGCCATATACATTTGACAAATAAACAGACAAAATAATTTCTTGTAGAAAGTGTCCTTCCCAAGTTCTTTATAGCTCTACTTTTTCTGCGTTTCTATCTATTCTTTCTTCTCCTTCTGTTCTTCTGGTAGAGTTGGCTGAGATTGTTCATCTTGTTTCTTTGATGCTGCTGATCAAAATGCCCAGTACCCTCATGTATAGAGGGAAAAGGAGATGGAAGTTTGAAATTTTGAATATAGAAGAAATTAAAACGGACAGATTTAGTTCTTGCCTACATTCTGGGCTTCCTTGCCTTCTGTAAAGTATTTTGCTGTGTGTGTGTGTGTGTTTGTTTGTTTGTTTGTTTTGGTGCCTTGATCTTGAATCAGTGTGGATTCTTGGTGATTGCCTGGATAAGTTTTCAGAAGTGGTTTGCCATTGCCTACTTCCTAGTCCTGTGAGAGTGACTGGTTTATGGGTACTCAGCAGGCTTTGAGTCAAAGGCAAGACCAGAGCTTATGGTTTTCTGGTTTTTAGCCGGGTGCCTTAACCACTACCACTAGCTATCCTAAAACTATTATCAGATCTATTTGAACTAACATTCAAATGACAGTTGAAATAGTCATTCACAAATATTAGTATGCATTTCCAGTATGTAAGTACCTGATTCTCAGAGGCTCCATTACCAAATAATGGTAATACATCCATCCATGTATTTTAGACATGGGGTGAAATATCCCTTATTGATTCTAATTGTACTGATTCTGGCAACTATGACTTGGAAAAATGCAACAGACTTCTATTGATCCAGTGGAGCTTCTTCCATCTCCCTCCTGCTGCATCCCCTTAATTCCTTCCAGGAATGGTACTAGATATAATACTTGTAGAAATTTGAGACACCATATGCATAGAAAGAAAGAATGTCCATTCGTGCAAAGGACATTCTGGATCAAAGCCCATAAATCGGGAGAGTAAGTTCCCTGTTCAGTTGATTAATTTATCTCTACAAAGTCAAAACTATTATTTTCCAACATTCCAGATTGGCTCCTGTTTCTTGTAGGAAATGGAAATAATCAACCAATGGATTAATTATTTATTTGCATCCATCTGTGCAGTATGTGCCTCCAATTTCCCTATAGCGAATTCTGTCTCTAAAGCCTAGAATCTATAGCTCTGGATATAATGAACTGTTTGCGTCATGCAGGATACTATTTCTAATCCAGTACATTCAGTATTTCGTTTGGTTACATTCCCATCATGATAACTTGCCAGTATGATCCCAAGCCAAGGATTCTGTCTGGCTTCCCCCAAATCTTAGGCAGCAGTTTTATTTGGAATAGATGACAGTCAGTTGGCTGGTTTCCAGCATCCCTGTTCGTCTTGCTTGTTTTCCTCCCAAAAAAGAAGAGGAAAATGGGAGGAAAGAAGATCTGATCCAGGTGTTCTTCAGAGTTCCATTGGCTTGTGATCATTGGAGAGAGGAGAAGGCAGAGAGAGAGAGAGGGAGAGTTTCTCCTCTCTGAAAGCAGAAGAGTTACCTGAAGTAGCACAAACGTGCTTCAGTCTCTCGTTACTTCCAAAGGCTAAAGCATATACTAGCATTTAGTAGGGTAGCAATGAAGACCTTGGAAAAAGTATTCAGATGCCATTTACCTACAAATGCAAAAATCATGCAGGCAATGGTTTTCTCTGTGACACTATATGAATGTGAAAGTTGGACTTTGGAGAAGCAGGATAGAAAGAATATTGATGTTTTTGAATTTTGATGCTGGAAAGAACCCCATAAATAGCCGAGAAAATTAACAAATGCATGTTAAAACAAATTAATCCAGAATTCTCAGTGGAGCACAATTAACTAAACTCAAATTATTATATTAACAGATTAACAGAGTTGGAAGGGACCTTGTAGGTCATCGAGTCCAACCCCCTGCTCAAGCAGGAGACACTACATCTGCCTCTATCTAGGATCGAACTCACAACCTCCTGATTGTGAGGCAAGAGCTCCACCTCTAGGCCACCAGGTCTTGTATTCTGGACACATTTGGTAAAGATCAACTTCCTTGAGAAGTCCATAATGCTGGGGAATGTGGAAGGAAAGGGAAACAAAGACAACAGCGAGGTAGATGGACTCCATTACAGGAACAATAGAGGCAAGTGTCTAAAGAATATATCATTCTGGAGAAGTTCTGTGTGTCACAAAGAGTCAATACCAGCTTGATACAATCAATAAATCAGATCTCAAGTGTTCTTCAGACCAACCAATAAACTAGTCTACTTTTTAAAAATATTATAATTTTAGTTTAATCACACTGATATATAATATAAAATTTTAATGCAAGCTGAAATGTTCTTCAAGAATGGTTGGACCAGGGGCGGGTTCCGGATATTTTTGCTGCCGGTTCACTCAGGGTCGCGCTGCGTGTGTGCTCGTGAAGCTCAAAAACTAGCTGAAGCAAAATCCAAGATGGCGGCACCCACTGAGACACTGACGGGACTGGCTCGGTGACATCATCACCAAGTTACTACCGGTTCTATAGAACGGATAGAACTGCTAGGAACCCACCTCTGGGTTGGACCATATTCACTTGGGAAACCAGGCTTAGTATCAGAATTAGAAGAAAGAAATGGGATTTGGGTTAAATGTTCTTCCATCATTTTCAAAGATTTATCCAAAAATTCTAATAGAAAGTGCCAATTCCCGAATGCTTTCAAGTTTTGTTTATAAGAATTAGTGAGGTCTGCATTCTCTTTAAATTATAACCATTTTCATGAAAATTCATTTTCATTCCACTAATTCATGAAAAACAAACCACGTCTACAGTCAGTGAAATAACTCTGCCATGCCTGACCATCTTCATTTTTGTGGCAAATATTGTTCCATGGATATTTTTTAATTAAGCTATGTCTTCATTTAGAAACTTCTTGCAAATAGTTCTTTTAAAACAGCTTGCAGTATACTCACACGCAATATCAATAACAATTAATTCAGAAAATAAACCAAATATTTATAAGCCTTTCACTTCTAATCAATTTAAAAAGTGAACTATATATTGAAGAAATATTAATTAAAGTGACAGAGCATCTTCTTTTATAGATAACTGTTTTCTACTTGGCTGTTGAATGACATTCCTCATTTTAGACTGCTCCCTAATTTAAAAAAGTATAGGATTTTTGAAATTGCAAAATGAACAATAGCACGTAAACTCCACTAATCACAATCTTCCTGACTACAGACTACAATATTTATTTTAGCTATAATAATGTTTCTAAATTTGCTTTTTAAGGTATAAATTAGTTCATGAGCATTTTATGCAAATCCATGTCTTATTAAATGATGCATTTTGATTGGGAAGTCATAAGTAGCCACTCTAAAAGTATTTCTCTTCATAATTTGATTGGATAAGATCAAGAAGCAACTGCAAATTAAAATTTATCCCATAGTTTCTAAAAATGACTTAATGCAAATTCCTTATCCATTTTTTTTCAGACACACACATACATACCGTGTTTCCCCGAAAATAAGACCTATTCTTATTTTCTTTTGACCCCCGAAATAAGCGCTTGGCCTTATTTTTGGGGAGGTCTTATTATTTTTGACATGCAGGAGTCAGCGAGCGTGGTCACCTCATGGCTATGCATGCATTTAAATATTTTCAGGAGAGGGTTTATTTTAGCGCACGCACTCATAAGTCTGATTGGGCTTATTATCCAGGGAGGACTTATTTTTGGGGGAACAGAACACACACACACACACACACACACACACACATATAGTAAGAAAAAAATATATAAATACATAACTACATATATACATACATACATCTATCTATGGATCTCTCTTTCTTTCTCTCTCTCTTTCTCTGTCTCTCTCTCTGTGTCTCTGTCTCTGTCTCTCTCTCTCTCTGTCTCTTTCTCTGTCTCTCTCTCTCTCCCTCCCTCTCTCTCCCTCTCTCTTTCTCTGTCTGTCTCTCTGTCTCTCTCAACTTGCTAAGTTTGAACGATGATACAGATAACAATTTGCTTTGCCCGTCGACGCATTAAAAGCCAGGATTCCTGCAAAGCATTGGTGTTCCTGTGCCGCAGCAGAGCGTGATCAGAATGCCAGATATCAGGGAGCGAGGCGAAGACAGGGTGCTGGCATGCAGAGTTTCTCCAAGTCTCCTTAGCAACTTGTCTGACATCTTTTTAAAAATGTTGGCAAGGGCAGAGGGGGTTGTGTGTCCGTGTGTGTGTGTGTGTCCCTGTGTGTGTGTGTGTGTGTGTTTGCGGGTCTGTGTGTGTGCGCGCACATCCCTAAGGCCATCCTCCAAATTCCTCACGCAATAAAACATGCCTTTCCATTTTCTTTTCTTTTTTTAAAAAAAAAATATAGTTTTATTTTCCACCGAATCCTTGTGTCCTGGTGTGCAATGAGTGGGTTTAATTCGGGAGGGAGAGGAATGGAGGTGTTTCTCCCCACAACCCTTTGGAAATGGGGGTGAGGACTCAGGACGGTTTCCTGCAGAGAAAGCCCTAGAGAACTGGGTTTTCCCCAGTTCCTTCCCAATTTGGCAACAGAGATTCCCCACCTATTTTTCCCCCTCCCGTTTTTTCCCCTTCCCCTCCTTGAGATGCTGAAACATCGGGGAAAACCTCTTTCTTGTCTGTTCAACAATTTGGAAGGCGTTGGGTGGCAGGGTTTCTTCTCCTCCTTTTAATTATTATTTTTAGACCAGAAAGAAGTAAAACAAAAGAAAAAGAGCTTCAAAATCTTCTTTATTTTTTCTTTCCTTTCCTTTCTTTCTTCCCTTCCCAAAAACCCTCCTGGGTTTTTTTTTCTCTCTCTCTCTCTCCTTTTCTATCCCTCCCACTGTTTTTTTTTTCTTTCTTTTTTTTAAAACTTGACAACTGAAGAATAAACTCCTTTGGGGAGGAGTGTCGATGAAGGTATGTTGCATTTTGAGCGGGTGGTGGGGAGGAGGAGGAAGAGGAATAAGAGAGAGAAGAAAGGAAGTTAATGTGGATGGGTGTGTGTGGGTAGTGTGTGTGTGTGTGTGTGTCAAAATCTGAATTTGGCATAGGAAATCCAAGATTGTAGTTGCCTTGTGATAACTCAAGGGAGAGAATTTCCAATTCGGTGCGGAAGGCTTGAGAAATTGTTTGCGGGGTGTTTGGGAAATGGTGAATTCCAAGGGAGCTGCAGGCCACAGAGCGAATAGTAGGGAGAAATATATAAAACAAGGCTGGGTGTTTGGTTTCGTTTTATTTTTATTTCTTTTTTTCCCCTCCCCCTTTTCAAAACTCTTGTTTTGCTTCTTCGGAAGGACTTGTGGAGTTGGCTGCCATTCAAACAGATGTTTCTTATCTTTGCAGAGTTAAAGCGGGTGTTTTGCATCGGAGCAAAAGAAAAATAAAATAAATAGATATAAGAAAAGAGGGCAGGAGAGCAATGGAGTTTTGGAAAGGTGGGTGAGGGCTACAGATGGAGGGAGAGAGAGAGAGAGAGAGAGAGAGAGAGAGCGAGAGAGAGAGAGAGAGAGAGAGAGAGAGAG
>JANHFT010007232.1:49676-61506 GCA_032467955.1 Pseudoxenodon macrops
TTATGAGGTGTGGGATAAATGGTATAATTGTTTAGAACAGAGAAACAAAAATGTATAGAAATAAATGTAAATAACTGTAAGAGACATATGACACAGTACTGATAAAAATGTTTTTATCATTATGTAAATAAATAAAAACAAAAAAACTCTGTTCATCCCCAGCCATTCTTTTAACAGTTGGCACAACCATTGGTACTCCTCAAAACATTGGTGGACTTATGGAATGTCTTTTCCATTTGTGTTGTGGGAGTAAATTTCCCTGAATCTCAAACGAGACTTCTACATCATTCTGAACCTTTCACTATGCTATAATTCCTTGTGAGGACTCCAGAATAGGCCAGACTTCATAAGTTTCCAAAGAACTAAAACCCTGGAGTCTGATCTGATGTCCACTGAGCAGTTTTTTTCCATAGACCAGGCACTACCACTGCAAAAATGGGACAACGCACCACAGCCAACTCATCATAACCAACTCCCTGCTGGACAGACAATTCAACACCTACAAAAGTTAAATTCATTTCCATAGAATTGTGGCCAATAATAATACAATAAGGTCAACCAGATACGCAGGAGTTACAATAGTTTTGATGGAGACATGGTTGGGTCATAAAAGGAGCTGAATGAAATGATTAATACAGTGTTGAATTTTCTCTCTTCCTCTCTCTTTTTCTTTACATTTGTCTCTTTTTCCTGTTTTCGTATCCTTCCTTCCTTTTCTCCCTCTTTCTTTCTTTCTTTCTTTCTTTCTTTCTTTCCTTTCTTTCTTTCTTTCTCTTTCTCTCTTTCTTTTTCTTTCTTTCTTTCTTTCTTTCTCTTTCTCTTTCTTTCTCTCTTTCTTCTCCATCCTGATCTAGTTTGCATTAGTTCTTACCCCCGCTTTTAAAACTTCTAATTTAAATTACATTTAAAAAAAAAGAAATGTAAGTACACCCAAGCCATGTCCCTTGACTTAATCCACCTCCAACCTCCACCCTTGTAAGTAAAAAAAAAAAGGAACATCCTGTGTCAATGTTGCAGCCCCTTGCTGCGTCCGTCTTCCCTCTCCTCTTCCCAGCAGTGGGCATTAATGACACACATATTGTGACTTCTATAGTGTAGGGTTCAGTAATGAATACTTCACTGCACGCTGGTTCACTGACTTCTGTAGAAATTCATGGAGCATGCAGAGGAAGCGAAAAGGTAACCGTTATTATTTCAAATGAAGATTTTATGTCTTAGTGGCATTGTGAAGGATTGACCTTCACATGAGATATGGCTGCTCTTGTATTACCACCCCAGTGTCAATAGAAAACGGCTTTAATCTACACAAAGGGGGCTGTTATCCTCTCAAGCGCATGGAGGATTATCATGCTTAACTCTCTCGCACTTCCAGAGGCCACGGAGAGACACACAGACAGAGAGACGGCCCAGCTGGATCCCTGCTGTGACAGAACATATATCATATTTGCTAAGCTGCTTTGGAAAACAAACACAGAGTGAAGCCGTCTAATATTCGGCAAAATTCTCCCACATCTTTTATTTAAAACAACAACAACAACAAGGAAACGAAGCACGTGAAAAATGATCCGATCTTAGGATCGGTGTTCGATTAAAAGAAGATGGCTGTGTTGGACGAAATATCCATCTGGGTTCAGTTCCAAGTTTGGAGAAAGACACTGGAAACATGGAGGCTGATTGGGAAGATGGTTTAATCATGAAGCAGAAGCACATGGGTGGTTCTGGTACAGCTGACCACATGGAGTTGAGAGTGAGGGGTATTTTTATACCTTCTCTTGGGCTTTGCACTTGAGCTTCCTGTTCCTGTGCATGAACATATATTCTATTGGCTGTTGTCAGACTACCATAGGGCCATGTACAAATCCTAGGAGTTTGTCTGAGCTTAAATTTGGTTGACGTTTGGCTGATGCATTGAAGGGGCTTGTTGGGCAATTCCCATTGTGGCTGATGGCTAACCCTACCTTTGTTCAGAGCCAGACCTCGCTGCAGGCTGTAATGGATTACCAAATCTGCATTTCTAAAGCTGCCCCAGCTCAATATCTGCTGGGTGGTGGGGAGGATGACAGAGAGCTAAGGCTCTGAGTTTCTGTCTCCCTTAAGATTTTTACTTCTCTTTTAAGGGAAATATTTTATCCTGCCTTATTTAATATTCCTCAAAATAGCAATAGAACTTAGACTTATATACCGCTTCACAGTGCTCCACAGCCCTCTCTAAGCGGCTTATAGAGTCAGATTCTTTCCCCAACAATCTGGGTCCTCATTTGACCCACCTCGGAAGGATGGAAGGCTGAGTCAACCTTGAGCCTGGTGAGATTCCAGCTGCCAAATTGCAGTCAGCCAGCAGTCAGCAGAAGTAGCCTGCAGTACTGCACTCTCACCACTGCACCGCTGTGGCTCAATTTGATTTAGATGTTCTGCTGTCTACGTTGTGTACAGGTAGTCCTCGACGTATGACCACGATTGAGCCCAAACTTTTTGTTGCTAACATTTATGAAGCGAATTTTGCCTCATTCTACGACCTTTTGTGCCACAGCTGTTAACTGAATCGCTGCAATTGTTAGGTTAGTAACATGGTTGTTAAAGGAATCTGGCTTCCCCATTGGCTTTACTTGTCAGGAGGTCGCAAAAGGTGATCACGTGACCCTGGGACACTGCAACCGTCATAAATATGAATCAGTTGCCAAGCATCTGAATTTTGATCACATGACCAGGGGGTTACTGCAATGGTTGTAAGGAGTGGTGGGATTCCAATTTTTTTATTACTGGTTCTGTGTGCCTGGCTTGGTGGGCGTGGTGTGACATGGTGTTTCTTGGCTTGGTGGGCGTGGAAGGGGAAGGTTGCTGCAAAATCCCCATTTCCTCCTGATCAGCTGGGACTCAGAAGGAAGAGAATAGATGGGGGCGGGGCCAGTTAGAAATGGTATTTACCAGTTCTCTGTTCCGCTACAAGTTCTCCAGAACTACTGTGTTTCCCCGAAAATAAGACAGGGTCTTATTTTCTTTTGACCGCCGAAATAAGCACTTGGCCTTATTTTCGGGGGTCTTTTTTTTTAAGGTGCAGGAGGCGGCAGTGCGATCACCACAATCGCCTGTCCTTTTCTCAAGCAGCAGCAGCAGCCCGGTAAAGGGGGGGAGTATCTGATGGGCCGCATGGCTTTCTGCCTCATTGTAGCAGGAACCTAAGCAACACCAGCGGAGGGCAAACCATGGTTGCCGCTTGCTCCAAAACCACAAGGTGAGCTATGGAAAAGAGGGACCCTCAGCTGCAAGGTTGCCTAACGCTGTGGGCAGAGCTGGGGCTAGCAAGAGTGCACTGGAAGTATCTCCAGGCTCCCGGAGAGACAGAATTCCCGGCTTCACTCAGCTGATTGGCAGGCTGTGGTTAAGGGCCCAGCAGCCTTGAGGTGACCAGGGAAGGGAGGGACTGCCTCCTGTGCCGGCCACAGCCACCCGTTCACTAGAGCTTATTTTCAGGGGGAGGGCTTATATTTATGGCGACCCCAAAAATCGGGGTTGGCCTTATTTTCAGGACATGTCCTATTTTTGGGGGAACACGGTATATGGAACAATTTTAAAAACGGAATGGATTCTGTGTTGTTACGAATGTTAATTTTTCTGTGAAGAAAAATCGCAGCACAATTCATATGCTTGGTAATCATAACTTCATATTTCTTATAAATAAATGTAGGCTCTAACTACCGTATTTTTCAGAGTTTAAGACACACTCCCCCCCAAAAAAAGAGGCTGAAGATTTGGATGCGTCTTATACTCCGAATGTAGCTTTTTCGGAGGAAATTTTCAGACCTAACAAGGCGCTAGCAAGTGAAGCGATCTTTGCAGGCTTTTTTCATTGCTACTCCCTCCAAAGAAGCTTTTTTTCAGACCTAATCAAGGGATAAAATAATGTGCTGAAGCTGACCAGACTAAGTACGCTAGCCAGATGACTACCTGGTAGGCAGATTTTTTTCTCCCCTATTTTCCTCTCCAAAAGCTATGGTGCGTCTTATACCCCAGTGTGTCTTATACTCCAAAAAATACAGTAATAAACTCTTTTTTACTTTATTTTAATTGCATGTAGATATTTAATAGAGTACATATCAAATAATTCCAAATACTTTAGGTACGTGTGGAATTGTATTGTCATCTGGAATTTATTTCTACAAGATAAGCCATTATTTGAGGGAGCGGCACTACCCAACAATAGCTAGTTTTCTGCATATATTCTAAGGCAGGGGTCCCCAATCCCCAGACTGCAAACCAGTACCAGTCCATGACCTGTTGGAACTGGGCTGAAGGTGAGTGACAGGTTAGTAAAATGCATATACAGGATCTAGATTGCGCCCCCCCCCCCAAGTCGGAGAAAAATTGCCTTCCATAAAACTGGTCCCTGATGCTAAGGTTGGAGACTGCTGTTCTAAGGCTTTTTTTCCCATTAATAATGTAAACAACTTAGATACTTCTTAGAACAAAAATGCTTCATAGAAGAATGCTTAGGTTGCAGATTTCACTGCATTTTTTGAAGCAGCCCTCAGATCACTTTATTGCTTCTAATCAACTCTCAGTAAACAGTTGTATCACTGTATTTAATCAAGTATACCACACAATGAAATGCACAGTGAAATAATAAAAAGTTAATGATACAAACCGTCATGCCGTTAAACAACTGGGTACTGGTCTGTACAGAAGATATTTCTTGGGAAGACAGTATACCACTAGCATATTTGCTTGTAAATTTATCTACAATGTTGAAGACTCGCTTCTCACAGCTGTTCCACCAAAGACGAACCATAGCTGGCAAATCTTTTAAGGTCATACAATAGACCGTGCAAGCCAAATGTGGAATGTGTGAGGACATTGCTAGTGTGTCTATAGGACAAATGAAAAAATACAGAAATAAAGCCAGTTTAAAAAGTGCTGCAGTTTCATGCTTTCAGTTACAGTATTTCCATTTCTTAGTAATGTGAGTAAAACAATATACATTCTTACTTGAATTACTAAATTCACTAGGGCTTATTCTAATCTAAGGATAGACAATTGCTTTCAAAATTACTTTAATTCCAAGATGCCTTTATGTCAAACTTATTACTTGACAGAAAACTGTCTTTCCCTCTTTTCTCAAAATGGTGTCCACATCCTCACAGCCATGCTGACTGGGAATGCCAACACATTTAGAGGCATTACCCTATTACTGCACATATTAAGAATTCTGACTTCCTAGGTTAGAGGCAGTGAAATGCCTCACAATCAGTCACAGTCAGTTTTGGCAGTCATCCCAGTTTTCTCTTTGACATGGGATGGTGACTATATAGAAACATGCAGAAATTCTTTCAGCTTGGAATTTCAAAGGAAAAAAAAATTCTATGAAAACTGCAGGGATTGGCAAGTTAAAGAAACCACTTTAACTGGGACCTATTCAGCACAGAATGTCAGCCATTTTGTGCTGATTGTTCATGTATTACTGCAATATAAATAAGGATATTTTAGGAGAAGTCCTAACAAAAAAAAATCTCAATGAAATACAGAAAAATTAAGAATATTTTGACTTGCCTTTGATGTCTAAATCAAGCTCTTCAGTAAAATATGTTTTTACATCTTTATTTGAAAGTTCTGATATTGATCCAGGAAAAGTTGGGTTTTCTGGCATAAGCCTGAACAAGTGACATAATAGTTTATTCAAACTCTTAGTTCTTCGAAGGTACTGTGAATAAAGAGCTCGAAGCTGGAGGAAAAATAACATGTAAAATAATTCCCATGAATACATTTTAATAAAATAATGGTTCTTATGGCTAGACATGAGAATACTGTTGACTTTAAATTCCTAGTTCCTAATTCCTGATCAAACAACCTGCAATGAATTAAGTTCTATTGCTAATAGTAAAATGTTTATGTACACAGGTCAGCCCACTCTGAATTGACTTGTTACCTGAAGGGTTCATAGGGTGGTGGGTGGAAAATAAATAATTTTACCTGGGAAGAAGCTCCTTTGAAGAAAGACAGAATCAATTTCCAGGTAAGAAGATATCCTAAAATAAGGCAAAATTCATCACTCATTGGCTGAATTTCTGCAAATTCTCCAACTGGAATGCCTTCTAGGATGTTTTCTAGTAAATCTTCCTGAGTGGTAAGAACAGTCATAAGTGCTGCTGGTGGGGACCTAAATAAAATAAAGGGAGGAAATATTGTATGTAGAAAAAACAACAATGTATACATATACTTTACATTAAGACAGCCTTATTGCTTTAAGATTCAGCAATAGTAGGAGTAACTTTCATGATATCGTATTTTACTGTATTCTTTTCAGTCCTTGGCCATCTATGGCATCCATATACAGACTAATATAATTCTCACACATATACCTTTTCATTTATGAGTTTAAAAGCTCATATCTCTTCCTCCACAGCATATTTTTCTTAGTGTGCAGATATCCAACAGGAAGTTCCAAAATGCATTAGTGTAAGGAAGGTTTTTTTATCTCGTATCTCTAAATAAAATACTTTTTTCTCTATTTCTCACTAGTGACTGACTAATAATTTCTTCCAAACTAAAGAAGAGAGCTAGGACTCTTAGAATATAAGTGATCAAATTGATTATTGATACCTTTTTAATACATAAATTAGATAGAATTAGTCTTCAAAAATCTCAATCTGATTTAAATTCAAGTTCAGAAACTTGAGTTCATGGCCTATACTGGAATTTGGTAATAGGAATTTAACATATTTACATAAACATCTTCATTTACAAAAAGTTTAATGTTGTGATTTTCCATATATGTAAAACTCATACAGTGGAACCTCCGTTCACGACCACAATCGGTGCCAGAACTTCGGTCGGCACCTGATTTGGTCGTGAATAGAAGCATGACTTACTGCGCATGCGCAGAAACAAAAAACACCCAAAAAATGGTGCCGAAGGGGAAATCACCGCGGCAGGGAAAATCTCCGTGGCAGACTTCCATCGGGAACCAAAGATATGGTCGGGAACAGAGGTACATTTTCTGCACATTTGTTGTTCGGGAACCGATTTGGTCGTCGACTGGGGTGTTCGGCAACCAAGGTTCCACTGTAACTGCTAAAATATTTGTTTTACCCTACTACACTGATTTCTAACCTCTGATATTAAAAACCATCCTACTTGTTTCTTCAAAAAAAAAAAAAACACTGTGGCAAAAACATGACAAGTGGTTGAAACTGCTGTTTCCCCGAAAATAAGACCTATCCCGAAAATAAACCTTAGCATGTTTTTTTACATGTGCGCATACGCCCTAACCCCAAAAGAAGCACTACTTAAGAGCCTGCACAGCCGCCCATTCCATCTGGTTGCTTGCAGTGCTGTGCTTGCAAGGCAGAGGGTATGTGGAGCTGCCTCATGGACCTCACACCAGCTTACCTCAGGGCCTCTGAAGCCAGGCCATCCACGCTTCAACACCTGCAGCAGCAATAGCCATGTGCAGCAGGAGCCCACATGGCCACAGGCTCATTTCTGCTTGTTCACAGCTGCAACAGAGCAGGAGGCAGAGTAGTGTGCTGATGTTGGTGCCGTGTCCGGAAGGTAAGGCATGTGCCGGGGCATAGATGGGCTGGCTGCGGGGGCCCTGAAGTAAGCCAGTGCATAGCGCCTGGATCAGCTCCATCCCCGCTTCATGGTCACGGCACTGGTGTAATGCCCGGGGTCCTGCTCTACTGTGGCCATGAGCAAGCAGAAGTGGGCCAGTGGCCACACAGGGTCTTGCTGGATGGGGCCACTGGAGCCGTTTCTGCAAGGCGAGGAAGGTGTTGGTGAATGGGTGGCTTGGCTGGAGGGGCCTTGAGGTAATCTGTTGCAGGGTGCATGAGGCAGCTCCATCCCCTTCCTTGTGGTGGAGTCACTAGCACACCACATGGTCTCCTGCTCCCCTGCGAGCAAGCAGAAGTGTTCCTCCTGTACATGAAAAAAAATCATCCCTGAAAATAAACCCTAGTGCTTATTTTGGAGCACGAAAGAAAATAAGACTCTGCCTTATTTTGGGGGGAATACGGTGTTTGTTTATTTATTTGTATCTTACCTTTATTATTTTTACAAATAAGACAAATAGTTGTAACTATTTATGTATTTATTTGTATCACACCTTATCATTTTTACAAATAACTCAAGGTGGTGAACATATCCCACGCACCTTCCTTCTCCTATTTTCCCCACAACAACAACCCTATGAGTGGGTTGGGCTAAGAGAGATTAACTGGCCCAAAGTCACCCAGGCAAGCAACTCTATAAATCATTGTAAATATAAAATGAAACATACAATAATAGTTCCTCTTCTTCATCACCATAAGATCTGAGATCCACGTTGTCAAATTTAGGTAAATCAGACATTAACCTAAAATATGAAATAAAGAAATCAGAAGAACCTATTTATATTTTTATAGCAAAAATATTTATCTGACTTTGAGAAGTAATTATAATAAAATGATTTTATATTAAAACATTATTTTTTGATATACGATACAGTAACAGACTTGATTTTTTTAATTAAAAAGCTGTCTTGGTGGGCAGGGCCAGTCACAAACTACCAACTCACCAGTCATTTTAGATATTATTTACATTCCAGGGGAGTGGAGAATTTCAGAAAGATATATCTGCCGATACATATTAGATTAGATGCTTTATGTTTGGCTTTGAAGAGTGCCAGATTCTTATTGAATAAAAAATAAGTCAGGCAGGTCAAGGAATCCAATGGCCAAGATGATTAACTGAGTCACACTGGTGCCGAAAAGATTCATATTGTACATATCTAGAATACAGCAATGAATCAAAGTACTTTTGCAGTACAATGAACTAGAAGTCTGTTTTAATTTTGCTCCCTCCTCCAGCAGATTCTTATACATGCCATATCCATGAACATTTTATTAAAGGGAGCTCAAAAGGCTGCAGTAGTAAATATCTCTATACCGTACTACCTTATCCAGCTCATAAAAATTCTGAACTATATAGGCCTGAGGTTATAATCACTAGTTCTGTTATCTTCCACTGAAAACAAGCCCTGGTTGATTAAGAAATTATTAGTATATAGAAAATGTATCATATTTTTATACTGTGGTAAAGAGTAGTACTTCTATATTCCCTAGCTTTAAAGTATTTCTTATACTGATAAAATTAAAAATGGAACTAAATCACAGCATGCTCTAAGGAAATTGGAAATAACTTACTTGTTTAGCATGTGGTACACCGTAATTTGAACAGGTCTAGCTCTGAAGAGTAATAATGGAGAAAAAGTATTTAACAAAGTCTGTAGATTGTCAGGGAGATTTGTTTTCTGACCAGCAACAAATTTGGCAGGAAGCCTGTGGTTCAGTAACTGATCCTTTGATATATATGTTAAAGCTTTACCCAAAGATTTCAACATGGAGTTCTGAAATGATGTTTCCATTTCATCTTGTTCTTTTCCTGTATAGAAGGTACAAGATAATTTGCAGCCTGAAATTATCGTAACAAATATTCAAGTAGCAATTTTAAATAATGATTTTCATCTAAAGTGCCATAAATAATATTCAGTCGTACTTTCAAAATTATAGCTTTAAATGATGCCACCAGGGAAATAGAAAAGCTGAAATGCATTCAAAGAATTCTGAAAGAACATGGTAGAATGGAAACTATGGAGGAAAAGCAATATCTTGCAATTATGTGCAGATTTTTTCTTTCTATCATCTTGGAAACCACAAAATATACCTACATATTTTATACTGCCAATATTACAATCAAATATTTACTAACAAAAACCTGGAGTGTTAAATAGCCTGTCAAAGTATTTTTATGTTATGGCTCTACAGTACTTGTCTGTATATTTACCCTTCGTCACAGACTTACTGGTGATTTTTGCTAACAGAGGCAGAAGCAAGCTATGAATGCCTTCTGAAAAGAAGTCCCGCCATTCAGACATGAGGTTTTCTGGAAAATTTTCAATCATTTCAGGAGTTGCTGCCTGGAAGTATGCACTTAGAGAAGCACTCAGGTCACAGCTAACAGAAGCAAAGACTTGTACCTGTGCAGCAGGAAAGACGTCTGGGTTTTCACAGATTGTCTGCAAACAATTAAATTAAATTATTCCTTTTCATAGCAAATTTTAAAACATGTCACATCAAATATTTATTACATAACTCTTCAGTTATACATTTAAAAAATCTACCATTTTATAACAAAAACGATTGTTTAAAGAGTCATCTGTTAACTACTACTACGATTTGATTTGATTTGTGCTCCAGAGTACTTTATGGTAGTTAACAGATGACTCTTTAAACAATATACACAAATATGCTTTTAGCCACTTTATATTTTAATAATTACGGTTCCATATTTTAATTCATACTACTTTAAATTAGTATAGAATATTGGGTTAATTTAGTTCCACGAAAACCTTAAGCATTTTATAACCAGAATCATCATATTTTACATTTCCCAAAAAAATGAGATTTGTTTCCCACAAGGAATGTAAAATTCTTTAAATGCAGAAACTATAATTATTTTTATGTTTGTTACTTACTTCTAACCATGCTAGCATGGAGCACATGACAAAATCCCATTCACTCTCCAATAAGGAGACAGGCTTCTTCAGCAACAGAGAAATGAAACGGATCATTTCTATATTTAAACCAAGCAGCTGTGGATTTGTTTCTTGTAGATTGCTGGGGCAAAAAATTAAGAAAATGTTCAGAAGCTAAACTAAAATGAAAGGGCAGGACAAATGTTTGTATTACAATAAAACCAGCACCTCCAATTTTTCTTCTGTCAAGATTTCATTTACTAAAGAAAACATTCAGCTGAGAAAGTTCAAAACAAACAAGAATGCAAACAACAAAAACATATTTCCAATAGAAAAAATTATCTGCAGCTCAGCACTGCACTGTGGAATTCTTGGTACTCTCTGAGCTTAGTTGTTTGCTTATAGATGTTTCAATACCCGACACAAAAAAAACATGTTACCTGGTTAGATAATGAAACATCTACAAGCAAACAGTCAAGCTTAGTACCAAGAATTCCACAAACAGTACCTGATTTATGGACAGCTCAGCTTGTCTTATGAGGTATATTAAGCTATCTCTCTTTGGTAAAAATCAACATTCTCAATTTCTCAAAGCACAAAAGTACCATATTTTTGGAGTATAAGATGCACTTTTCTCCCCTTAGAAGAGGGTGAAAACTTGGGTGTGTCTAATACACTGAATGTAGCCCTGCCCAGCCACCTCCACCCTTTGGCCTCTGGCTCCCAGCAATTTACCTCCTTGCAGCAAACAGCGCAGAGCCCGATTAGCACAAGCAACTGATTATCAGCCTCCTGATCATCAGCTGATTTAGGCTGCAGGTGGCATGTGCTAAAACTAAAAGTGAAACTAAAACTGCAAGAAGGCAAATTGCTGGGAGGTAGAGGCAGATTTTTATTTTCTTATGCTAATCAGGCTGTGCTGAAACTGGATGTTTGTTGTTTGCTGTAAGGAGTAAGTCAATAACTATAAATGCCTATAGAATGTTCAAATTATTAGACTTATTTTTTTAAAGACTGCTTTATTATTTTGTTAAGTTCTAGACAACTTAACAAAAGCTTTTTAAAATAAATGCTTGATCTGACGATGCCCAGTGCTATTGTATCTTTTAAATAGCAGAGAACAAGGTACACTTCCAGAAAGCCACATCAATTTTAACAGCATCTGTACAAGTATAGTCTGAAATGTAACTGTGTCCTGTTGTAATATTAAGATAAGGCAGCTGAGTTAGACCCTGACTTAGTCATAGAATAGAATAACAGAGTTGGAAGGGACCTTGAAGGTCTTCTAGTCCAACCCCCTGCCTAGGCAGGAAACCCTAC
>JANHFT010007233.1:22391-35987 GCA_032467955.1 Pseudoxenodon macrops
TGATTGAGGAAAAGTTATTACTGGTCCTAAAAATTGCATACATCACAGCAGAGGTGTTAAACTCGGTTTCATTGAGGGCTACATCAGGGTTGTGTTTGACCTTGGGGGGCCGGGGTGGGCGTGGGCAGGGTGGGCATGGCCAGCTTGGCATCACCTGTATTGGGGGCATCTGTAGTGGCCCAAGCGCTCTGCCAACGAAAACGGAGCCTGGGGAGGGGCCCTCCCGAGCAGAGGCACTGCGGGCTGGTCCGCTGTTTCCAGGATGGGCCCACGGGCCAGATCTAAGTATCCCACAGGCTGGATCTAGCCCGTGGGCTTTGAATTTGACACCACTGCATCAGAGGATCCTCACAATCACATGACTATGACTTGGACTCTTGGCAACCTGATTGCCATCATGATGGTTTTTGTATCACACAGTCACACCATCACCATTTGCAATTTTTCCTGCTAGCTGTTCAGAAGCAAAGTGAAAGAGGAAGCAGGCAGGTCACTCCTGGAGGTTGCTCCTGCTCCTGTGGTTTTTCTCCTGAGGAGACCCCAGGTGGCAGGGGAGGTCTCGTACTCTGTAGCACCTGCCCGTTGTCCGTAGGGTCTACCTACAGCACCTCCTCATCAGAGGTTGGTTCCTACCAGTTTGGACCGGTTCTACTGAGTAGGTAGTAAGCCGCTGGTGACGTCATGGAGCCGGTTCTGGTCCATGGATGCCGCCATCTTTTTTTGGGAATTTTTCTTTTTTTTCTTTTTCAGGGTTTTTTTCTTCTGCACATGCGCAGAAGCCAAGTTTCCGGCACTGCGCATGTATCTCCATTTTGTTTTTGGCCTTTTTTTGGGGGGGGGCGAATTGGATTTTTTTTCTACTGCGCATGCGCGGACCCACGCAGTGTGGGAGGCAACGAACCAGCAGCGAGGGAAGTTAGAACCCACCCCTGCTCCTCATAGTTCTCAGACTGCTTGCCTGGCACATGGTTTCAGTGGCATAAGCAACTCAAACAGGTCTTCTGGATTCCTGCCTCTTCTCATGTCGCCATCCTATGGGGTCCTTGCTTAACAACTCCCTCAGTCCTTGCTTAATGATGCCAAATGGGACTGCTGCAACTGCCATCGCTACGCAGTGCAGTCACTAAGCAAAGCAGTGCAGTCACTAAGCAAAGCAGTGCAGTCACTAAGCAAATGTGTCACTTTGTGATACATTGCTTAACAATGGAAATTCCACTTCCAGTTGCTGTCATACAGTGAGGACTACCTGCAATTTAGGATAACAATTCTTTGTCTGGCCACCTAAATTATCCCCAGTAAGATTTAAGTAAGGATCTCCCTCGGTATGACTCACATGCAAATTTTCTGTCTGAGATACTGGTTGAAATTAAACTTTGGAATCATGGAATTGTTTATTCCAGTTTGTCAACAAATCTTAACTCTTCCGGGGAGAAAACTGCAGCTTGACGATGTCTCCCATTGCGGCCTCTCAGTTCAAATATTAATAGAAGTGGATCTGGAGAAAAGTATTTTGGAGGTAGGGTTTACAATTTTCCAGATCCAAAATCCCAAGTTACCTTTAGTAATTTACATTACATTACATTATATTTATATTTACATTACATTACCCCATTGAAACCCATAAAGATGTTTTCCCGCTTCTATTGAGAAGCAAAATTTAATGCTCTGCCATCAAGGGTTTAGTCGCTGAATCAACTCTGAGATTTTCCAGCACTTTCCATTTGATCACATTTGTAATCTGCACTGATATATTCTTTCCTTGCTGAGCATATGGGCTGGGTCCAAAATTATATATTTCTTTGCAGCCGCTTCCACTGAAATCTCTAAGGTAGTTGCTAAATTTTGCTGTGGCGCAATTGCCGTCAGAAGCCACTGGTTTGAAGCTTGTTAAGGCTTGAATTGCCTCCTTGTTTTGAGGATTATAAAGGTAGCTGTCTGATGCTCTTTGCTGTCTCAAAGCTCTTCTGCTAACACATAGATCAGTTTCTCCTGTCCTAGATCTTAGTAATTACCGTATATATATCTTATAATAGCTAAGAGGCCCCAGGAATGTATAGTAGATTATCCATGAAATAGCTTAAGCTATAAGGCTGTTTAGAATAAGCTCAGGAGCAAACTTTTGGATCTCTTGGGTCCCGGATCCAGTCAAATTTTGTGCTGGAGTTGAATTCTTGCAGGTCTCTGCCCTTATTCTCCTTTATTTACTTTTGTCCCTTCTCAAAGAAACCCATTGTACCATAGTTGTGATAAACGCTAACTTCTTTTCAAATGCAGCATGGTCTGTAAGGCTTGAGCTTCCTGATTTGAAACAAATACTTTAATTGATAAGCCACCTGCTACACTAATTTTAAAGCAGATAAATGTTTTGGCCAGCTACGTAAAAGAGTTAGTAAGACTGGCTGTTAGCCACGGGCTCTCCCACTGTTTTAATCATTTTGGGACTGTGAAATAAAAGGGAGAGTGTTTATTGGAGAACAGTGCACTTTTCAACCCAGTCACAAGGATATTTGGTTAACATGGCACTTCGTGTTCAAAAATTATAATGTGTGATAAGAATCCTGATCTTTTGGTGCTGAGATGAACAAATAAGTAGAAAATGGGTCAATGCAGCTATGATCAAAGTTAATCCAAAAGTAGGGTAATATTTGTATTAAAACCAGTTGAACATTTGTATATCGCAACCAGCCATTTGAGCCAGGCATTATCCAACTATTTTCTATTGAAATAGAAGGATGTGTGCATTTTATAATTTGGGGATCCATAACATTTTTAGCTAGTGTGTACAGTAGTAATGCATAAAATCATGAGCATCTTGCACTCTCAAATATATATACTAAATAATACTTAGGACTCCAATCTCAAATATTTTTACCTAGAGCAGTAATGGCTAGCCTTTTTCTTTGTGTGTGGCAAAAATGGTAGCACATAGCCCCCTCACACACACTGCACTGCGTATGTGTGTGCCATTTTTTGCCCTCTAGAGGGTTCAGGAGTCTTCCCTGAAGCCTCCGGAGGGTGAAAAACGGCCCAACGGGACTTACAGTTTGCCCTTTGGGCTGTTTTTCACCCTCCGGAAGCTTCAGGGAAACCTCCTGAAGGCAAAAAAATGCCCCTACTGGCAAACCGGAAGTTCAGGAACAGACTTCCGGTTTGCCTGTTGGGCCATTTTTTTACCCTCCGGAGGCCAAAAAGTCACTTCCAGTTTGCCCATTGGGCCGTTTTTCACCCTCCATTTGGCCGGCCGAAAATCAAGGCCAAAAATCAGCTGGCCAGTGTGCGCAAGCGCACTGGAGCTGACAGGGCAATGCCCTCAGAAATGGCTCCGTCTGCCACCTGTGCCGCACGTGCCATAGGTTCGCCATCACTGACCTAGAATTTTGCGATTTCCCATAAGAACACAGAGTTGTGAGTCTGGCAAACCTGTGAGATTTAAGCCATTTTTTATATTTTACAATGATTTTTTGCAATACAAGATAACATATAAAGCTCACGGTTTAACTGTGAAGCACTTGGTGGTCTTTGAGCTTGGTTGTTTGCTTTAAGACATACTTCCTGTTTGCTTCCTGCTCAAGCAGCCAAAATCCAGATAAGCAGGCATTAACACTAGACAAACAAACAAAAAGAAAACCATATCTTAAGTAAGGAACTACCAAAGAGAAAATCATACCGTCACCAATATTGGCAAGGCAAGTTACTGTATATAAACAGGAAGCAAACCCTACACTCACTAGTCCTGATGATGTTTTCTAGTTGGGTAATGAAATGTCTAAAAGCAAAAAATCAAGCTCAGAGACCACTAAGAAATTTGTTAGACTTAATGGGTATCACCTAGAGCAGGGCTGTCAAACTGACGGGCTGGATACGTTACACGCTGATCACACCCACGCCCAGTTTAGCGAAGGGGGGAAAAGTCACAATATGTTACATGACCCTGCTGTGATGACGTGAATTTGACACCCCTGACCTAGAGGCATCATGTTAAAGGCCATTCTTTAATATTTATGGTGCCTATTTCTTCTAAATTATTTTTATTGTTTCGGTGTACCAAAATGCATAATGGAACCGGGCACCCTTTGGAAAATTTACTTGTTTTGTTTTTTACAAGACTTCAATAAAAATGTTGAATACAAATGTAGGACCCTATTAACATTCAGTCTGCTTAGTTTTGGCTTAGTTTTGAATTTGGCTGGGTGGTGGGAAATCATCGTGAAAGCATGCATTTTCATGTGTGTTTTTATACAGCATTTTATACAGATGTTATAAGTTGTTGTAAGAAGGACTATATTTAGATTTGGGAAGCAGAAAGAATGTGTGTGGTTATTTCTATACAGCTCTTTAAGATGATACAAGCAAAATGAAAGTAATAGGTGTGGCTTAGCTCTGACCCCCTATAATTATGAACTCCATCTGAGTACAGTTCATAAAGACTTCATAAATCTTGAATTGTGACCAAATCTCACCAAATCTACTTTATTTTCTACCATGGGGCAGAGAGCATTGCTCAGAATTTTGAACTGGAATGGGCGATATCTATTTCAACTTAATTTGAAGTCATTCGTACGTATGCTTCAGTATAATATAAACAGTAAAACCCAAGGCTGCTAATTTTGCCCTGATCTCTGTCATTTGGGATAAAGCAGGAAAGAGTATTTTTAAAACTAGATGCTGGCTATTTTTCAGCATATCATTAGTAGTGCATTCCCCCCCTCTCTGTAGAAAGTAGAACCAAAATCACACTTCATTTCCCGCAATGTGAACTCCTCCCCCTAGATTTGAGTGGGGGGGGAAAGTTATTACCTTTGCAGGAACTGATTGTGGAGCTAATTAGACACCCACAAGTCACAATGGAACACCATCATTTTGGGACTGTTTTGCTGAATAAAGTCTGTGAAACGTAGGGCAGTTTTCAATCGGTAATTGACTCCGAAGCAAAGACTATTATATCCTCGGATTATAGCACACTTAGCTTAAATCTTTTGGGAGGATGTGCTGATGAAGTTTATAAAAGGCCTCTGTAAATTAATGAAAATGTTTGCTGAAACCTCCCTGCATAGGGCTGTAATTTAAAAATGGAATATCTAAACTCAAGCAAGCAAGGGAGGAACATTTAGCAAACTTTATTAAACCAAACTAAATTATTCTTCATCTAAATGATCTAACTTTGCCTCCTCCAGTTCATGGGATTACAGTTTCCATCCCACAAGGCCAAAGTCTGCTCTATCTTAATGGGAATGAACAGTGAGAGGATCCCACTTTTAATTTGAAAGGATATTTTGGGCTGTAAAAGTATTCTCACTCCCTCGGTTCCTTCCCACGTGTTTTAAGACATACTTATCTGTAGATGGGTTCATTCCTGCCTGATTTACTATGCCTTTCCGTGACTGGGTCTAGTTGGCCAGAACCATCTATAGCAAGATATGCTAGGAACCCTCATCTCCTGGTACAGTTTATCTGGCTGTTTACTAGGAGTTGCTCTTCGGGGATGGTGCTGAAACTTCCTTTTCAAGTTTGTCATCAAGCTATGTGGGGAAACAGGTTTGCTGGAACTGGATGTAACATCGAACAGGCAAAACAGATGAATGTTCAGAGATGTACACTCATTGGTTCTCCATAGTGGTGGATGTAGCCTCCAGGAATGGGTTAACTCCGTCTGCTTGCTGATAGGACCGAGTCTGTCAAAGCTTTTTAAGGACCGCCTTTGTTGCCCCCTCCTTGGCAGCTTTTTGACTCGGTCACTCAACAGGACAGACGTGCCTTCCATTCCTCCTTCGTGATTCTATATTGTCTTTTTTCTGGTTTCCTTCTCCCAATCGTGAGTTATTGTATTAATTTGTTTGCGGATAGCAGAGAGGGCGACAATGAGCAATTACAGCTGGGCTTCGGCCCAAGCGGCTACAGTCGCCTTTCCAGCTCCCAAGCCCTTGCGCTTCTTTCGGCTACCCTTATTGCATCGGCTACACTTGTTGGGCGGTTCTGGCAGGGGCAGTGACTTATCTAAATCCCCCTTTTTTCATTGCAATTTGGAATTTGAAGCCACCGGATTCCCGCACTTTTGAGCGGTGGCCATTTTAAATACACATTTCAAACAGCTTTTTTCCTGTAGCCGCGCCACTGTGCGAAGCCGAATAATTGTGAGATGTGACATTCCTCACGTGCTTTAGCCCTTGGCCACTGAACCAGGAGGGAGACAGGCATTAGCCTCTCCTAAGCAAGCCATCCAGTGATAGAGGCCCTTATTGCTGGGATTACAATAGCCACCTGTTCTACTGGCTTGCAGCCATGCCCCAAAAGGCATGGCTTCATTGAGCTTGGAGGGATCTTCCCGAGCTTATAATTGACCACGCTCCTGAGGGAGCACGGCTGAGGCAGGAATCATTCCCAAGGAGGAGCTTAAGGTGGATTTGGGGAAGCATAATTGTAAATCCACCCTTGGAATTACAGGGATTCTTAGTGTCCCTTCCTTATAGTTGCCTCTGTTCCCCAGCAGGGCAATTCGACTCAAGGGCAACATCGTCATGGCCTCCTTACCAAGTCCCAGGGATGGTAATCAGTCCGGCCACAAAGGACAAGGGTTCCAAGCGGGGCTCCAAGCACACTCAAGGGGCCTCCTCCTCCTCTTCCTCCTCCAAGGCGGCCCGTAAGGATGAACACCGCTGCCATAAGGCGTTAGACAAGATCTGCGATAAAGCGGCAGGGGTGCAAGCTTCTCAGTTCCTTCCCTTGGGGGGAAACCGCACTCCCCGGCAGCCTCTATACCAGTGATGGTGAACTTATGGCACGGATGCCACAGTTGGCACGCGGAGCCATTTCTGAGGGCACGTGAGGTGCTGCCTTGTCAGCTCCAGTGCGCTTGCACGTGCTGGCCAGCTGATTTTTGGCCTTGATTTTCCACCATTTTCCACCCTCTGGAGGCTTCAGGACACTTCCCTGAAGGCTCCAGAGGGTTCAAGAGGCTTCCCTGAAGCCTCCGGAGGGTGAAAAACAGCCCAACAGGCAAATCGAAGTCACTTCTGGTTTGCCCATAGGGCCGTTTTTCATCCTTTGGAGGCTTCAGGACAGTTCTCTGAAGCCTCCGGAGGGTAAAAAACGCCTCAACAGGCAAACCGGAAGTCCATTCCCAAACTTCCAGTGTGCCCATAGGGTCATTTTCTGCCTTCAGGAGGCTTCCCTGAAGCCTGTGGAGGGTGAAAAACAGCTCAACGGGCAAAACAGAAGTCCCGTTCGGTCATTTTTCACCCTCTGAACCCTCTGGAGGGCGAAAAATGGCCCAATGGAGGAGCGCACATGCACAGTGTGCGTGGGGGGGTTTGTGCCATTTTTGGCACGCAAGAAGAAAAAGGTTAGCCATCACTGCGCTACAGTAAAAACTGTAAAAACCCAGAAGCTACCTAAAGGGGGCACTATTGAAGGCTGCCTGCAACATGTAGGAGAGCACAGATATCAAAGACATAGATCAACATCTCTAACCCTTGAATACCTGCTCCTGCTTCCACTATTAGGATTTGCTGAGAGAAGCCTGTTGGACTTTGTCTCTGATTCCACATGGTTCTAAAGGGCTTGTGAGATTTGGAAATGTACTCAGCTACCTCTGAAGGATGAATAACTCCTGGCAGTGAATGGAGTGCTAACTAAGTCGCAATTTGCTACCAAAAGGGTAGAGTTAAATTAATTCTGTGAAACCTGATAGGGTTTGTTGATTGGCTCAATTAACACATTTTCTGTGTTTCTGTGATGCACATGCCCCACACATGCCCAGTTAAGCTTGCCACTTGAAGACAGCCAAGAGGACCATCCCTGGTCTTAAAATCAATTTTAGCTTGTTGGAAGCTGAATCTAAGCTGAGCAACAATTAGTGAAACAGGTTTTATAACTACATTAGAAAGGACATTTGACTTTTTTAAACTTTGTTTTGCCTGCCAAAAAGTTTTTGCACTTATTAAAAAATAAAAAAATAGTAGTGACCAAACTCTAGAGAGAAGGGAATTCCCACTACAGGCCACAATAGCCAATTGGAGCACTGGTGATTGTTTCATGGAAGCACAGCAGGCAAACTGAACACTACAGTTTGAACCAACACAAGATAAACTACACTACTTTAGACACAGGACCAGAAAATGCAGGTGGTTGTTGCATTACTGGATGGCTGGAGATAGACTGAAGATTATTTCATGGATTCCTCCCCTCCAGAAATGACAGGTGGCTAGTAATTTATAGTGGGGTAAGCTGGAAGTGTGGATCTGCCCAAAGAGAAATACAGAGGAAATGCTTTTATCTAAACCCAGTTAGGGTTGGTAGGTAAGGAGGTGCTGAAGACTAAGTGCATTAATTTGGATTTCCCTCACAGCTTACAGACCCATCTGGCTAATGGGCATATGAGGCAGCATTTACTCTGTTTTGATCTCAAACTTATGGAATTTTCTGTTTTGAGATATAAGTATGTCCCAATCTGTGGTAATCTTCAAATGCACTCTGAAGGCTATTTCACTTTGATAGATTGAGGTTTATTTTCCTTTTTTTAATTTTGGATGGAGATATGTATCTTTTTAATACTTTATGAGCTACTTTTTTGTGCCCAAAAAAACTGATATAAATCTATTAATAAATTAAATAAGCAATCCTAGCCAACCTACTGTATCTAAAATCTTACGTGTTCAGACTTATTAACATTTTTCTTTAACATGTGGCTGCCAGTTAATCTATATATCTGTGTCAAATACTTATACATGGGCAAGGAAGGAAGAAGTATATATATATTACACTAAGGTGCACTTATATGTTAGCATGAGGTAGATATAAAAAATTTTGAAACTTTAATAAGCACTTCTTACCTTCATTTTTTTAAAGGTGGAATCTCTGATTTGGAATTCTTCTCAGATTTGTTATCACCTGGTCTAAGTAGTTATTTATGAAATAAACTGATCTCTGACTTGCAGTGCCCATTTGATCAGTAACATAGCTGGTGTAGTTATGGCCAGTTCCTGCACAGATGTCCATAAAATATGCATGGCATTTCAAAAGAAACATCTATGTTCATATGATGTGTTAACTCATGGTTAACTGAACCATGATTTACACAATTATACTAATTTTATGAATTTGAATGATACCTTAAATCACCAATTAATTACGTGGGCTGGGTTAAAAAAACAAACTAGGTTATAATGTGTTTAGCTCATTTATACTTGTGTAAACATTACCATTTAAGGTCTCTTAGCAGACTGCAAAATTGTTTCCTTATAAGAGTAAGAGTTTAAGGTACTCTGCAATTGATTGAAGCTGATCTACTTTCAATATGTAAGCTGACTAAAATCATGCTATTCTATGCTATGGATTTAATGGATTTACTCCCTAACTTCCCATCATTTTTTTCTTTTTTTCCTTTCTTCTGCAGACTCCAATCTCTCCTTCAAAATATGTTCCCAAAGATTAAAGGCTCCATAGAAAGATGTGGGAAGTTTTATATACTCTAGTGCTTTTTATACCATATATACCAGAACTATGCCTCTCAGAATTTCCAGCCAACGAAGGTGATGCTGACTTCACCTTCATTGGCAGTAGACTGAACGTATCTAGAGAGCACCAGATTAGGAGAGATGTTCATTTATGATTTTCTGTTGGCATATGAAGAAGTCAGTATATTCCCCATATGCGTAAGTAGAAAACATGCTAACATGCATTATAGATCATTGTGCAGATTTTTTTTAATGCTGAATTGAAAGGTTCTAACTTGTAGACTACCAGGATTGTCCAGTGTGGAAATTATTTGTAAAACAAATAATATGGAACATAGGGGTTGGTATTAGACAGGGAACATAGCAGAGGTGGATTCTGAATTTTCCTACTGCTGGTTCACTCAGGGTTGCACCTCGAGTGCACACGTGCCAGTCAAAAACTAGCTTCTGCACATGTGCAGAAGCAAAATCCAAGATGGCTGCGCCCACGGAGCCACCAACAGAACTGGCTCCATGACATCACCATGGAGTTACTACCTACTCTATAGAACCGGATAGAACTGGTAGGAACCCACCTCTGGAACATAATATATTATATCCATAATGTCTGCTATCTCAGCTCACTCTGTCCCTACAAATCCACTATTTGAGGCTCTGCCTTGAGCCCCAATACCCCATAAAATGCATTTGGGTACCCCGTGGCTCAGAGAGAAAGGCTTCTATATGCACCCCATGCCAGCAGCTTGCTTTTCTTTTGGTTTTTTTGTTTCCCTGTACTTCTCTAAGCGCTATCCTTGTGCTTCTCTTCTGATTTGTTGCCACCCCCGTCTTCACCTCATTTTTAATAAGTGCTTTTCATGTTCTCCTGTATTCACTCCCAACTCAGAGGACACACCAGCTGTTCCATTTGGAATGATCCGTTTTTTGCAATTCTGCCAGGTTCTGTATGTGCTGGTTATAGGAGGAGGAACAGAAGAGAAGGCAAAAGGTGGTGGGCTGAGAAAGGAAAGATGGGGGGGAAAGCAAGGGGAAAAGAGGAGGAGGAGGAGGAGGAGTATGGGAACAGAAAGAAGCAAAAATAGGAGTGGTGGATTGCTTTCAAGTTTAGACAAACTGTGGGGATCAAGGAAACAAATACCAGATCTAGGTATGCATTTAATCCAATGTCTTTAATTATTTTTAAGCATTTATTAAACATACACAGCTTTCAGCACTGTAAGTATTTCAGCTTTCACTGGGTAGGGGATAAAATACATAATCCTTGCTTATTTTTATAGGTAGATAGATGTAGACTAAAAAGAATGTTTGCAATATGTGAGGGGGGGGACCTTAAAACCAGGGAACCTCTGATTAAAAAGCAGTATCCCCATTTGCATTGTAAGCTGGGTGATATTTGCCCTTCCCACATAGTTCTTTTCATATACTGAGTTTTATAAAGCACTTTGGACCTCAAGTGTCAGGTGTTCAACTAGTGATATGTGTGGCTGTCGAGTTTATTTTCCATAATACAAATATAGATTAATTTATATTGGTAGAGGTTTCTAGGGTTGCTTAGTTACAAGAGAATCATAATGGGTAAGCTTTTTAGCCTACGTTCATGGAGAAAGATGACTGTTGAATATGACTGGAGAACAGGCTCTGGGATCTAGGATAGCCCTCATCATCCTTTGTATTAAATACACTTTTAGAACATAAGAGGATATCAGTTATGTCTGTTCCACCCCAGGGAGTGAAAAGTTACAGATAAGGGGCAAAGTAAGTAGAGTAGGACAAGAGCATCTTACATTGACTTTTGTATTTACATTTTGAAGCTTTCTGCTGTCATCTCCATCAGAACTAGAAGCAAAGCTTTTTACAATCCTGAAGGAGATGACTTTAATTCCCATCATGGACTCTCTATTTAAAATTCTGCTTAATGAAGTTGATGTGCACGAAATGCAAAATCCTTCAGCATTCCCTACCTCCCCGCTTGGGTCGGGTAGATGTGACCGGCAAGTGACGATCCCTCAGATAACCTGGTTCCAAAACATGAAGGGCTTTAAAGGTGACAACCAGCACCTTGAATTGCACCCAGAAGTAAACCGGCAGCCAATGCAGCTTTCGCAGGAGGTGACACATGTGCACACCGCGGTCTGCATAAAACTATGTGGGCTGCTGCATTTTGCACCAGCTGGAGCTTCCAGATGCTCTTCAAGAACAGTCCCTTGTAGAGTGCATTGCAATAGTTAAGATGGGAAGTGACTAGGGCATGAGTAACTCTGAGTAGGGATTGTTGGTCCAGGAAAGGGCGTAACTGGCACACAACCCGCAGTTGCACAAAGGCTCTCCTGGAGACGTTTGCCAGTTCTCCATTCAATCAGGCTTCTGCTATTGTAAAAGAGTGTAGGCTTGGACTTCAGAGAGACATATGCAATCAGCTCAGTTAGTTCTAAATCTATATAATCCATATCTCTGTCCAACAAATCTGTAACTTTCAAATCACATTCCTTTTGTGAACTAATCCAGAGCTATATGCACCTGAATATTTTCCATAGCCATTATCATTATCATTTTAAAAAAACCTTTCAATTACAAATTGTATATTACCAAAAGGTCCTTTTTCAGATAGCAGCTTCAGATAAAAGTAAAACAGAATATTCAAAAAGTGAAGTTAAAACCCAGGCATGCTTAAGAACATGAACTACCAAGAAGATGGATGACCAGTACTTCCGATCACATCCAAAGGGAACTGGGATGTTCCTAGGTGGGTCCATGACCATCCAAAACCATTCCTAAGTGTTCCCATTCAAATCCAGGGAACAGCAATGCCAGAGAACCAGCTTTGGCAATAAAATCAGCACATTGTTGACAAAAGAGAGGGGGGGAAACTTGCCATTCAACAGACGTCTTGGGGAGGATTCCTCCTATGTGGATTAATTCCAAATAAATGAATTAATGCAGAATATAACACAAGAATGATATGTGCTATTACAAGAATAGTATGGTTTTCACATTCAAATGGAATGGCAATACTATATTTGATAATGAAAAATTCTCACTATAATCATATTGTATGGAACATGAGTAATAAATGTACATTCATCATCTGATAAACTCATCATGTGGAACAGCCTTTGAACAAGAACTGTGTGTAAATGAAAAAGAGAATCTTTAGCATCAAACTGTTTGAGGAAAATACGAACACCATTAACGTAGGGACCCTACAAACAGAAAAGCTTAATGTAAATTGTAGCCAGAGTATATTTTACATTTCACCATAAATCAGGTCAAGCACAAAAGGAATTGTGCCTTAAATGCCATGATTTGAACAAATATGCTGAAATACAAAACTGATTACCAAAGACAATTTTACCATTTCAAGTTCTGGTGATATTTTCCCAATTCATGCTCTGGTTTTAACGGTAATATCCTTTCACACTTTAGCCTCAAATTCAATCTCATTTTAGATGGTCATTTTATTATGTTATCTTACTCACATTCTTTTAGGTGACCTGCATATTACTTTCTTTACTTTAGTATTAAGCCATCCAGACTGTTGCATTTGAGAGTTTTATCTGCCCACTTGTTGAATGTGGCTCATGTGGCTTATATACCTTCATCAAGACTGCTTCTTATGCTCTGTATCTCACAGGGAATTTAATGAAGGCTGAAGATGAATAAGAAATAAAGCTCCAATATATACTGAGCTTGAATTTCAACCAGGTTTAATATGGCGCTTGTACTAGCTGTGGGCTAAGCATGTGCTGAAATTGTAATGCCATTTGCTACAAGCTAATTATCTCATGCAAAATCATTCATCTCATGTTCAGAACATGCTTGCTTGTAGTTTTCTGACTTAATCTAATGCCACTTGCTGAAGATTACACTCAATTGGCTATATAGAGGTTGTCATGCAGAATTAAATTGCATACTTTGCATAATGTGATACTAAAATCAGTTTAAACTTAAGCTAATCATGGCTAACTTAATGGCTGTGAAGTCCACTAGACCTAGGTTGACATGATTACGGCATATCCATCAGTTTACTATGCTTTCTTCCAGTTTATAAACATAGAATAAATTTCCATTATTTAGAATAGAATAACAGAGTTGGAAGGGACCTTGGAGGTCTTCTAGTCCAACCCCCTGCTTAGGCAGGAAACCC
>JANHFT010007233.1:36087-46647 GCA_032467955.1 Pseudoxenodon macrops
AGCAAATTTTCACTGGAACAAAAGAAATGTACCTTCATGACAATAAGATTGGAATATTATTAGGGATTGTAAACCCTGTAAGTTTTTAAAATGATCAAAGAGAATGTGGTGGCTCAGTGGCTAAGACGCTGAGCTTGTTGATCAGAAAGGTCAGCAGTTCAGCTGTTCGAATCCCTAGCACCGTGTAATGGAGTGAGCTCCTGTTACTTGTCCCAGCTTCTGCCAACCTAACAGTCTGAAAGCATGTAAAAATGCAAGTAGAAAAATAGGGACCACTTTGGTGGGAAGGTAACAGTGTTCTGTGTGCCTTCGGCATTTAGTCATGTCAGCCACATGACCGCAGACACATCTTCGGACAGCGTTGTCTCTTCGGCTTTGAAACGGAGATGAGCACCGCTCCCTAGAGTCGGGAACGACTAGCACATGTGCGAGGGGAACTTTTACCTTTACCTTATAGGCCCTTCTCTAACTCTTCCATACCACCACAATTATTACTACAGTTCCTCAACTGGATGTTTCAGGTAACCATGAGCATTTTCATACTCAAAGTGACATTGGAAAGGGCAAAGGAGTTTTTCTGAGTTTCTCTCAGAAAAAGACCATCTTCAGCCACACTAGTCTGGAAGAATAAAATCCCATTATCATTGTTCTGAACAAACTGAAAGAAAATAAACCCCTGCCCTGAATCTTAATTCATGTTTTTCACCACTTAACCTAACTCCTAAATGGGCCAGCAATAAATCAGGATATACACTTAAATTCATATTTCCTCATAAAGGTATAAATTAGTTTTCATCATTTTGTCTTGGTTGCAAGAGCTTACTCTATCAGAATCAGTCTGAGGCAAAATTCCAAAAAGCAGCCAAAGAACAAAGGCCCAAATTCCAATGAGAAGTCACCTTCAACTGTCATGTCCAGCCTGGGGATTGGGAATTCACACAGCATACATAACAGTCTCAAGCTATGCTGCTATAATTTTTCAGAAGATTTCCTCCAGGTGCGTTCAAAATATTCAGGGTTACTTTACTCACCACCTAAGTGCAAATAAAGCCAAGCACTTTTTATTTACTGTATTAGGATTGAATTCTACAGAGTTTCAGCTCTCGTTAGATGCTTTTCCTTAGAAGGGGCCATTTGTTTATCATGCCATCTCCTGCTCTTTACATACTGCCAATATCCTCAGAGAGTTTGTTTGCAATTTGAGGGTCCTCCTGGACTTGTGATTGTTGCTTGTTGAGCAGCTGTAGCTAGGAGGCTTTTGTACAAATGACTGAGGGCAGGTATTCCTGATCCAGGAAAGGTCAGAACTGGCACACATAAAGTTATGCAAAGGCTCTCTTAGCCATGACTGCCACCTACTCTTTCAACAGGAATTGCAAGTCCAGGAGAACCAACAAGTTGCAGACTAGGTCTTTCTGGGGTAATGCCACCCTATTCAGAACTGAGGTAGTTAAAGTCCTGGATCTTGAAGCTCCATGTACCCAAAGTCATTCAGTCTTGCCAGGATGCCAGGGTCTTGCCAGGGAACAAAGCAATCCCCATCCAGCCCCCCACAGCCTCCAGGCACCATGAGAGGGCAGCAACAGCATCACTTGGATCATCAGGAGTGGTGATATAAACTTGAGAATCATCAGCATACTGATGATACTTCAACCCAGGGTGATGGATGATCTCACCCAGTGGCTTCATGTAGATGTTAGTGGCCTGGGCTTCTTCTCATTCCCTATCACCACTGATTGGGAACAGCCTTAGAGAAAGGAGGCAAACTGGCACAAGACTGCACCACCCAGCCCAAAGCCTGCAGCCGGCCCAAAAAGCAGGGGTGCGATTTAGTTCGGACCGGTTTGCGTGAACCAGATGTTAATTTTACATCTGGTTCACTGAACCGGTAGTTGCAAGGATTGGCTGATTCTGTCCACCCCTCCTTGCCCCCCACAGGAGTCTCCACACGGCCCATTTTGGATGCCAGGTAAGTACAGGGCCCACAAGGAGGCTCTGGGAGAGCAAAAAATGGGCCTACCAGAAGTATTGGAGGTCCAGAAATGAGGCCATTTCCGGCCTCCAGAGGACCTCCAGAGGACCTCCAGAGGACCTCCAGAGGACCTCCAGAGGACCTCCAGAGCCCGGGGGAGGCCATTTTCATCCTCCTGGAGGCTCGAGGAAAACCTCCAGAGACTGGGGAGAACAAAAAACAGGCCTACCAGAAGTACTGAAAGTCTGGAAACAGGCCCATTTCCGGCCTCCAAAAGGCCTCTGGAGCCTGGGGAGGGTGAAAACACACTTCCATGGTGCAGGAGGCCGAGTAGGCCACGTTCCCATGGCCACGCCTACCCAGCAACCGTGCAGAGAACCGATTGCTAAAAAAATTCAGTCCAAACCCTTCCAAAAAGATACCATGGTCGATGGGATCAAAGGATGCTGAGAGATCAAGGAGAGCAAGGATGGTTGCACTACCCCTATCCCACTGCTGCCAGAGATCATCAACAACTGCAACCAATGCTGTTTCTGTCCTCTCACTGGGCATGACTCCTGACTGGAAAGGGTCTAGACTCTAGATAATCTGTTTCATCCAGGACCCACTGAAGTTGCCAAGCAACCACCTTTTCTACTACTTTCCCTAAGAATGGAAGATGGGAAACTGGATGAAAATTGTCCAGTCAAGAGGGATCAAGTAATGTTTTTTTTAAGGAAGGGACAAACAAGGACTACCTCAAAAAGCCCCTGCATCATCCCCTCCTGCAGTAAAGTGTTTATCACTGCTTGAATCCACCTGCTATTCACCATCCTGCACAAGGTGGGGCAAGGATCTAATTCTGCGGAGGTTGTACTGACAGCATTGATGACCCTGTCCAACAGAATCAAACTGTTCCCAAATAACTGGGCAAGATCTTTCTCCAGCTTCACCTGGGAATGAATCTGAGTGATTTTGTCCATCAGGTTGAACAAATTCCTTTGCATGGCCATGAAGATTATCATCTGAGCTCCCCTGTTCCGTGGCTATGGGGGCAACACATTGTACATGCAATAAGGGCAGAGAAATAATGCCATTTTAGTCACTCTTACTGTCATGAGGTAGGTCTTGATAGCAGTTCTAAATCATGTCCAGTTGAAGTCATCCTTAGTTTTCCTCCGGTGACACTCTAGGTGTCTCATCACCCTTTTCAGAATCTGCAACTCCTCTGTGAACCATGGGATAAGTCAGGAGTGATGGGTCAAGAGAAGCTACATAGGTACAAACATTTCCACAGCCCTAACTGCCCTTTGATTACAAGGCTTCGGCAGAACCATGTAGCAAAACCCCTGGGATTTCCCTCAGTTCTCCTGGAACCCATTTGGACCCATCAATCACTGGGGCGGATCGCATGAATGGGCCTAGCCTCCATGTGGAAGGGGATGTCATTAAGAGAATCTCAAGGATACAAGGGCACAATCTGGCCATGACAGGGAGGATAATGTTAAGTCTCCATTGCCATTGTTCCAACAAGAAAACCATATCTGGTGTGTGACTACTGTATCAAGTCATGCCTGATATAATCTGGGATAGGGCCATGACTGCCATATTGGGTCACTCCTGGGACATTCTAAAGGCCGTACCCATTCCTAGCTACAGCTGCCAGCTGCTCATTAAGCAGCAACTACATGTCCAGGAGAACACCTCCCCCCCAATTGTAAACAAACTCTCTGAGGAAGTACAAGCCCATCCAGTATCAAATATCACATATCCCCACAACCTGAGTGTCCAAAAATCCAAAGCCAGGGTTGATGAATGAGATAGATAAAAATTGAAATCAGAAGTTTGGGAGAAATCTATCTAATATGGGGAGAATGTTGAAATTCCTTTATTGATAAAAATCAAGAATGAAATTTGTATATGTGCAGGATCTCAAAGTGTAGATATTGAAATTAACACAAAAAGATTTACAGTAGATTTGCCAGACTCTGAGAATTATTTGTGTAATCAGGGAATGTACAAAAAGTGGGTATTTGAAACCACTTGAAATACATGAAAATTAAACTGTTAGGTTTAAATATTAAGAAGGTTTGCATCAGACTACAATACTAAATGGTAGTTATTTATAGACAAAGGTTTAAATGAAAATTATATACAATAAAGGTATCTGAAAAAGGACAGCAGATTTAGGAACATGATTAGATTATGTTCATATCAAAAACTTTGAAATTAAAAGGGCAGAACTGGACTAAAAACTGAACTACTAAAAAGGAACACAATATAGAACTGATATATCAAAAAACTAATAAAATTAAAAGAACCTGTAAGATATGCATACCTGTGTATACCTATCTGTATAAAATTAAGTTATTTCAGAAGTGTCCCAGAGTTTTAAAATCACAAAAGCAGTTAGTATGGAAATAATTTAGTACAGCAATATATTTTTGCTTCATACCTAAAATTCTGACGATCATGGGGAAAATACAGTAACTGGGTAATTCCAGCTACTTCACAATGATTGTGTATATGTTTGATGAAATTATTACAAAGATAAAACTCAATTCTGAAAAAAGTTAATCTTGGTACCAAACAGAAGGCAAGTTTAGAAACACTGTTATGTGTTATTCATTGCATAATGTAAGATGTGGTTTGATAGATTTCAGCATGTATGTAAATAACAGTCATTACTTATTTTAAGATGGAAATTAGAAAAAATTAAAAATGAATTGAATGAGACGTTGAGGAGGATCAAGTATCTTTAGAGCACCTGAAGACTATTTAAATCAATAATAAGAAATAAGAAATAATGAAAGAACAGAATATGATGATAGACCATGATGAGGAGCCATGGTGGCACAGTGATGAAAATGCAGTATTGCAGGTTAATTCAGCTCACTGCCAGGAGTTCGATCCTCACTGGCTCATGGTTGACTCAGCCTTCAATCCTTTTGAGGTCGGTAAAATGAGGAGCCAGGTTGTTGGGGGCAATATGCTGACTCAGTAAACAGCTTAGAGATGGCTGTAAAGCACTGTGAAGCAGTATATAAGTATAAGTGCTATCGCTAGTCTTCCAACTTTTTACCCTATTACACTGATAGCAAAATCATTGTGTCACACATATAGAATGCTATGAAAGCAACCCAAAAAAATCTCAAAAAATCTTGAGAGAAACAGTATAATTCCTGGTGGAAATGGGATGAAATGTAAAAACATTAACCTTCATGTTGAACGCCTAGTTTATGCAGAAAAGCCGTCAATTTTCATGTAACTTCATTACAGAACATCCATCTGTTGTTGACATTCAGTATGTTCAGCATCTCTTTCAATCTGGTGATGCAGGTTCATTTTTCCCATCCTAAAACTTATTTCCTCTCATGAGACATGCTCATGCAGGAAGGCATGATGAATCATATGATTCCTAATCCCTCTGTTCTTTTTATTTTTTTATACTTAAAAATACACACACAGACACACACCCCTTTATATTTATATAAACCTTTAGGTTTATATCTCCCACATTGACTTCATTGCAACAGACTACCTCTTAACCCATTCAATTTTTGTTCATATATTTGTTCTACAATTCAACCCTTAATTATTTTCTTTGTAGGAAATTCTTCCATACTTCCGTACGAAATGGGCATTTAAACACAGCTATTTTCAACTTTCAACATCATTTCTTACAACATACTGCCTGTTACCTTTGTAGTAGTATCTGCATTTCTTTTAAAAACTCCATCCATTTTTCTCATCTACAGTAAATGTTATACCAATATACACAAAGTTAATCACTTCCTCTAATTTTTTGCCATGTATGTATAATTATAAATCTTCTGTTTTCCTTAACAAACACAATTATGATCTTTGATATTTTTTTTCAGATTTTCAAATCCATACTTTTCATTGCATCATACAGTGCATCTAACCTATACTACAAATCCTTTGGATTCTCACTAACAAATAGCATTTTCTGTCTGCACCAGTACATATAAGACATCAACACCACTAATACATTGGTAACATCACCACAAAGAAGTTTAATATATTTATCCCTAAATTCATTAAATTATCATCACATTTCCTTGTCTTACTCCTGTTCAATAGTGAACCATTTGCTAAGCATACCATTTATTTTTTCAGGCTTTACTTTCAACATATACCCTTTTATTGTTTTCAACAACCAAGTTTCAACTCGCTATTCACATAAAAAATTTTATTTTTATTTATTTATTTTGTCAAACACATATTAGATAATATATATAAGTATAAACATGATTTGAATACATGAAATGAACACAAATATAAAGGAACATTGCAGAGGAATCATACATTGTAGAATGGGACTTAATGTGAGGGATGCACATGTATATGTATCCAATGCTCAACACTAAAAGGCAAGGTATTCCAGCAATAGTCCAAAGAGGGACCTAACCAGGCTGCAGACAGCCAGTAGACTAACAGGCTCCTTACTTGTCTCTAGGGCCCAACACAAGCACATTCAGTCTCCCATTGTTGAAACAGCTCATCAGCTTTGAGGCCAGTGCTGGGCCTCACTGCTTGCTAACTACAGATAAGTGTCCTGATAGATCAGAATCACTCTCCTCCTCAGCACTGGCCTCAAAGCTAATGAAGATCCCAAAACCTAGCCAGGCAAATTTCAATATATGCTAAGGCTGCCTGTTCATCCACCACAAAATCATGAATGTATGTGGGCTTATTGATACTGGATCTGACGTTTATCAGCAGTACCCTAATGGCAAGTACATGAACAATTCAGCCATTAAGTCTTCAGTCTGGGATTGCCAAATCAGAAGATGAAACCACCACTAAATTGGAGATCACCCTTCTCCTGGAATGACCTACCAGATGTCTCCAACTATATCTTCCATGGATCAACATTGCTGGAATACTATAGTTAAATGACGCCCCATTTCCCTTGCTCTCCCAACATGATTGTTGCTCACACAGAACAATCACACTTTACAAACACAGTTATGGTCAGGAGGTTGTAATATGGCAAACCATTCACATCAGTTTCTCATTCATTCACAACCACATATGACATCATCACCATGACTTCATCACATCCTCTGACCTGTGTTAAACCTTTTTCCTTCAAGGCCCCTTCCCACTTTTAAGAATTATGTGGGACCCCAAAAGAGCTTTCATTTGCATGGGTTATATTTATTAATATTTACTATATTAAAATTTAAAATTGATGCATTTACTGATGCTACAGCATCTCACAATTGTTTGATGGGATTTTAATGTTGTATTATTTTTCAATATACTGGCAAATAATTTTGTTTATGTGGATCCCCAGGAGGCTCTTTCAGGGGTCATAAGTCCACACTTCCAGAAACGCTGCCCAAACCTATTATCCTCAATCCCTTTAATTTCATATGGGAGGGGGAGGTAAAAAGAATCAAGAACAGTCTATAGTCCAAGGTCTGTCTCCACCTATTTGCCCTATCTATACTCATCTATTGCACATATATTACACATATTATTTGCCCCAAATTTTGTTCACAAACTCTTACACATTTTAAATTACATATCTTCTTCCAAATCTTCATGTTTCACGTCTCTAACATTTTTCATTCTTATAACCACATTAATGATTATCTTATCCATCAGCATCTTGAAAAAATGTAATACTCTGTTTTACATTGTATAAAACTTATATTTTTATATTCCACCTTTGAAAAAAAACTTATTTCAGAGGTGGAAGTACATTATAATGTAGTTAATGTCTATCCATATTATCATGGTTGAATAGCACTTCATATCAGTTCCAATTCTAGACTTTATAAGTATGCTTAGCAAATCGCATCCCTGAATGAGTACACCTTCTAAGTCAGTATTTCTGGGCATCTTTTTCTGGTACAAAATACTGTATACAAGAACAAAAGAGCAAGACAAATGAAAGTTGCCATTTTGTTCTTCCTACTATTATGATCTTGCTCAGAAAAATTAGACAACCTCAAGTGACAGAATTGCAGTCAGATCAAAGAATTCCAGGAGTTGGCATGAGTACTGTTGGGATCTTGGCCTTGGCAAGTGACCCAGTGATGTTATCTCTGATATTAACTGAGATGAGCATAGTGAAGTATAAAATTGAAGACTGAATAATAAATAGTCAAGTAACTAAGAAACTCTATGTAACACTTATCTTTCTGAGAAACAGTTATACTCATTGTCTCATAAATGAACTTTGGTTTCTCCTCTGAGTGAACAGCAAACTTTTTGTATAACAGATATGAAATGTACATGTATAAGACCATACCTATATAGCCATACACACTCTGCTTTGCTCCCAACCCATTGATGCAAGAGAGAGAGAGAGAGAGAATTATTGGCAATTCAAAAGGGGGAAAACTGAACATGCATAATGCTTTGCATCCTCTTCTTTTCTCATCTCCCCACATAGATGGAGGGGCAGAAAAAAAGAATCTTAGCAACTATACAACCAAAGCAAGTATTGCTAAGTGGCTCACTGGTTACTATGACAACCAACTCGCTCCACTCCAACTGCTTATCCCACAGTCCCTCTGTCACCCTATTTTTAGCTTGAAATGAAAGAATTGGACTTTTTAAAAGATGCATGCAACCTTACAAATTTAAAAGACAATGTTAGGGCCATTACTGAGATGCTTCAGATCTAGAACAAAAAACCTCCTCTAATTTTACCAGTGATGGTTTAAGTGAAGTGGAATGAGTGAATCACTAGTCCTCCAAGTGGCAAGACCAGGGACTTTGAATTGAGCTTTCAAATTATAAAAAGAAACGTTTTTTGGAAAATCTATAAGATAGAGAATTGAGGAAACTTTTTTGTTGTTTGTATTTTTACCCTTTGATACTTAAACTAAAGAACAAATGCTGTCTAAATGCTAGCATACTAAGACCCCTATAAATGTGATTTTCATATTAACTGTAGGGCAATGGGGGATAAAGTCCACCAACCTAGAAGGCTACATCGTAACAAACTGTATGAAAACCTCTATGAAGAAGTAGTATTAAACTACCTGAGATTTGCTTTTTTTATCAGAGAAATATGAGAGCATTACATTTCTTAAAAAGCTTTTTTAAAATTCCAATCTCTATATAAACACAATGAATAAAAATTATGCACAACATTTATAACATAATTTGAGCAAGCCATAAAATATAGGTATCCTTTTAACTAAATTTAACCTTTTCAAAGTAGTTTAAGTTAAAACTTTTCTTTCTAGTTTTAATGTGCAAGATCGGCTAGTTAGCTCTTGTAAGTGAATACAGCTGTATTGATATAACTCCAGATACCGCAGATATATTTCACATTGGAGTTTTCTCACCTCACTAATGTTGTCTTCTGTATGGCCAATTATGAATGCATTTAATTGACCTACTATCTGATACACTTAACTAAAGGATCTCACAGTTTGAGAATGGGAAGCCTGAATTATTAAACAGTCACCACGATCAATAACTCCTTTCAAGCTAACAGATGAAAACAAAGTAAAACAAAAACAGTTCCTCATGTCTGGCATAAAGATGTTTACTTTGGACAGAAGGAGATGACAATTTTTTACAAAAGCAAGTAGAAACTACACAAACAATTACGAAGGATCAATGTTAGAGTTTATACTAGGAACATTGATATTTTACTTTTTATTCTCAAATATTTGTGTTGGTATCTACAATGCCAACACATTACGGTATTATACCAAAGGGAACTTTCCCCTGACAGCAAAACAAATCAAATGAAATGTTTTTATACTCTTTTTAACTTCCAGTGATATATTTGTATATGCTTGATTCTCTGTCCTACTTGTAGTGTAATATGTTCCAGAAATATCTTCAAATTAAACAATTCTCTCCTTAAGGTTTGACAGAAAAGGGGCAAAATGTCAGCCCTGTCAGGTAAACCAGACAGGAAACATGACTAGATGAACTAATTCTACTTTATTGTATGATATATTAACAGAATCTTGCAAGTCTGAAACTACAAACTTCCTGCTGCCACTTTAAATTGTTTGATCCATTAGGGTAGGTCCTTCCTAAGTTTCTTTCTCTGACCGCCAAGCATCTCTTCTCCTCACTCCTCCTTGTCATCCACACATTCCAAGACTACAAAATTTGCTTTGTCATAGACAAGTTATAATTTAGTGTTGCTCGGTAATCTATTTTGTAAAAAAAAACAAAAAACCAGGGCTGCATTTTTCTTGCACTAATTCTCTTGAAATTCAATGGAACGTCTTTCACACAATAATATAATATTTATTCTACTCTGCTAAAGGAGTCACAAGTCAATGCTTTTTTTCTTTTTCCCCTTCTACCACACACTTTTTCCTTCGCCCTTTTTCCTCCCTTAAATTCCTGTTTCATATATTTTTTTTGTATTTTATATTCTGATAAACTAATAAAATTTTGAAACTCAAAACTCAACGGAACTTCTATCTGAGGCTCATTTTCATATCCTCTTCAGATATTCTAGCACTGATAGTTTTTTTAAACAAACAAACAAACAAACAAACAAACAAACAAACAAACAAATAAATAAATAAATAAATAAATAAATGAATGAATGAATGAATGAATAAATAAATAAATAAATAAATAAATAAATA
>JANHFT010007236.1:39286-52536 GCA_032467955.1 Pseudoxenodon macrops
TGACAAATGTATCTTGTATTTTATGTATACTGAGAGCATATGCACCAAAGACAAATTCCTTGTGTGTCCAATCACACAATTCTATTCTATTCTATTCTATTCTATTCTATGGGAGATTCCATTCTATACCCTACCGAAATATAATTTTATGTCATTTTATTCTATTTTATATATTTATGTATTGAATTATATTGTATCTTATCCTATAAGTGTTGTATTTTACCCTACTCTTATTTTAAATTGTTTGTATAAGATTTTATTGGTGATATATATTTGCACCTTGTGCTTTAATATGTCCTATAGCATTGATGGCTAACCTTTTTGTTGTTACATGCCAAAAGTACAAGCACATGCCCTCACCCATAATGCAAAGCATACGTTCCCCTGGTGACATCTATGACCCAGAAACCAGCGCTCAGGCCAACAACACACAGCTGAATAGCCCTATCAAATCCCCCACACAGTCCCCTACACCATCACCCGTTACCAGCCTGAACAGTGTCTGCACAGGTCTCAGTCCCCTTCCGGTGCTCACACAGTTCCCCCGGCCTGTGGGCCCAGCACAAGGTAAGAAAGGTAGTGGGAGAGGATTTATCATAATGAGCATAATGGAAGATTAGCCAATGTGTTTGTATTAGACTAGGGGTGTCAAACTGGATTTCTTCGAGGGCTGGATCAGCATGGGGGGGGGTAGATGGGTCAGATGCTTCCTGCAGCACACTGCCAGCCAAAACAGGGCACAGGGGGGCCCGGGTGCACTCTCCCTACCATCACCACCCCTCCGTGCCCTGTTTTGCCAGCAGAGTGCTGCAGGAGGCTGTCTAGGCCGAAAACGGGGCATGCGAGAGCCACACGCGGCCTCCCATGCCTCATTTTCGCTAGCAAAGGCACTGCAGGCCGGTCCTTTGCTATTTCCAGACTGGTCCTGCGGACCAGATTTAAGCACCCCGCGGGCCGGATGTGACCGACGGACCTTGAGTTTGACACCCCTGTATTAGACTAAAGGGTGAGTCCATAGGAGTGATTTTGGTCTTCCAGACCTGACCTTCTTGCTTGGTGTCCCATTCACCAACCTGTCAGTAGTGGTAATAATACTCAACTTACGACCACAATTGAGCCCCAAAATTTCTGATGTTAAGCGAGACATTTGTTAAATGGGTTTTGGCCCATCTCACGACCTTCCTTACCATAGTTGTTAAGGAAATCACTGCAGTCGTTAAATTGCGGTTGTTAAGTGAATCTGGCTTTCCCATTAACTTTGTTTGTCAGAAGGTCACAGAAAGGGATCATATGACTCCGGTATGCTATGACTGTCATAAATATGAGTCAATTGCCACAAAACTTTGATTTTGTGGCCATGGGGATACAGCAATGGTTGTAAATGTGAAAAATAGTCATAAAATAGTCACTTTTTTCAGTGCGGTTGTAACTTTGAAAGTTCACTAAATGAATTGCTGTAAGTCGAGAACTACCTGCAGTATCCTTACAGTTTCAGATTAAGGTAGCTTCACTACAAATTGCAACACCCAGCCTTTAGAAAACCATAGAGCAGTTCCCTATGGTTTTACACTATGATGCTGAACAGTCCCAATATTCTCTGATACTCTTGGAGCTTCAAATGAAAACAGTCTAAATATTTCTACCTGAATATTTGCCTAATTAAGAACACGGGCATTTTACCAGTAAATGGGTATGTTTTCAACAGTTTGCCCATTGATTTATGAAGAAGTGAAAGTCCCTCTTAATAAAGAAGAGAAGATTAAGATCCTACCAGTATGTCCAACACACTACTCTTCCCCAGTCACATACATTTTTAAACAGCTGAAATATCATGAGATCACTAAATTTCAGTTAGAAAAGATTGTCGACCTTTGATTACTATACTCTCTGTCCTCTCTCCCACTCTTATTTATGATACAAAAAGAGAGTCGGGGGCCCATCAATTAACTTTTCTTGGTCTCTTTCCCCCCCCCCCTTCCAGGTGATGGGCGCTATTCCTTGCTGGGTCAACCGCTTCAGTACAACCTCTCCATTTGCCCCCCACCTCTCTTGCACAACCAGTCCAGCTATACAGCACATCAGGTGAGAAGAGACAGGGCTGGAGGCCTCAAGGACGCGTTTCTCAGCTGAGTGGTCAACATTTGAGAGGGTCTTTTTCCTTTTAAGAGATTAGTCCTAGACCTTCTTGATATTAGATGAGCCATGGTGGCGCAGTGGTTAGAATGTAGTATTGCAGGCTAATTTCGCCAATTGCCAGCAGTTCGATTCTCGTCGGGCTCAAGGTTGACTCAGCCTCCCATCCTTCCGAGGTCGGTAAAACGAGGACTCAGATTGTTGGGGGCATTAGGCTGACTCTGTAAACCGCTTAGAGGGGGCTGTAAAGCACCGGGTATGAAGTGGTATATAAGTCTTAAGTACTATTGCTATCAACCAGTTTTTCCCAACACAAGATTCTTTCCACTTTTTCAAAAATAGGAAGCAGCAGCAAGCAATCATCCTGTTATCTTTGCTTCTAAGAATTGTTCTGGGCTCCACATTGCCCTATTGACATTCTGCAAAAAATTTTTAAAAAGCCCAGTAATTGCAGCCCAATATTTTAATATAGATCTATGACTGCCTTTTCCTGCTAGCCCTAAAGAGAATGACTGCTGAGTGTTGTATGTATCTGGCAAATGGGTGCAAACATTCTCCCCCCTGGCCTCCACATGCTGTCAAAACTCCTGGTGTGCTTATAACAGAACAAAAAGGCGATGGGTCTGACTCTGTCAGAACAGAGACCAATATTCAAAGGACTTCTTACTTCATGTTGAAAAATGAGTAGATAATACAGAACTTACATGCTGAAATAAGCACAGGCGAAAAATTTCCATACATGTAATTTGACTTGTGTTTGTGGCTACTTATGACAAAATGGTGAAGGCACAGTAAGACCTTTGCGCCCTTTAAAATTCACCACCTTCAGTAGTGAGAGTCCAAATGTGCACGATGCAAAATCTCCCGTCTTAATTCCAAGCCTGCTAAATTTCATTTAGAAATTTAGAAATTTCATGTTCTAACCCATTGGTTAGAACATGAGACGCGATTCAGCTTTCCAGTATGTAGCACCAACTCCTGCAATGAATTCCAGCATTAAAAACCATGAAGGGCAGCATATTTATGTATCTGTGTTACTGTTCCTTTGCTCTTCCATCATAGGCACAAACAGGGATGAAGCATGGCAACCGAAGTAAGAAGCAAGCTCTGAAGTCTGCATCCACAGATCTTGGGACAAGTGATGTAGGCAAGTGACACCTCCCCAGTCCCATTATAGTAGCCTTCTAGAACTAGAACATCCCAGCTCCTGGGTTTCCTAGCCAGCATAGCCAGATTTAAGCTCACTTGGAAGGATCAAATTGAAGTAGGCTTATCCTCTGCCAAGATGCTAGTGCCACTTGGTCAGGAAGAGCTGTTGTCTTACTTTGACCAGAGCTTAGACTCCAAAACCCAGGACTGATTATACCTTTGGGTTTGGTAACAGTAAACTGGTTTTTTTATGCAGGAAGTCCTTGACTTACAACAGTTTGTTTACTGGCCATTCAAAGTTACAATGGCACTGGGGAAAAAGGGACTTATGACCATTTTTTTCACACTTAAAATTGTTGCGGCATCCCCATGGTCATGTGATCAAAATCCAAACGCTTGGCAAGTGATTCATATTTACGACAGTGATTCACTTAGCAAATGTGGCAAGAAAAGTAATCAGACGGGGCAAAATTCAGTTAACAAATGTCTTGTTTAGCAATAGAAATTTGGGGCTCGCTTGTGGTCATAAGTCAAGGAGTTACCTATACTGCACTTTGCACCTGAAGATGTAGATGTTGCCCCAGGATATTTGATTCATTCCATGCTACTGTTGGGCCCTCTTATCAACAAATGTCCCAGGTGCCCACTCTTGGGTGAATCTTAATGAACTTGTCTGATAGCAGCACAAATAGAGCCAAGGTGGCACAGTGGTTAGAGTGCAGTACTGCAGGCTACTTCAGCTGACTGCTAGCTGCAGTTCAAATCCCACCAGGCTCAAGGTTGACTCAGCCTTCCATCCTTCCATAAAATGAGAACCCAGATTGTTGAGGGCAATAGGCTGACTGTGTAAACCACTTAGAGAGGGCTGTAAAGGGCTGTATGTATGTCTAAGTGCTATTGCTATTAAGCTCTGGGTCTGCTTGACATGCTGTGGCTGAGGGCCCTCTTGGCACACTGTAGCAATGACAATACTTTTCCAGTTGCATGGCACAAGGTGGCACTTCTTAATTACATTACAAAGTACAGCATATGGCAGGAAAAACACAATAATTCACCAAGGAGATCAGGAAGGAATATCCATTGTGGCAGTTAGAACAATGAATCAGTGAAACAACTTGTAGCCTGGAGTTGTGGGTGTTCCAACATTGGAAGATTTTAATAAGAGATTGGAGAACCAGGGTTTCCTGCCTGAGCAGATGGTTAGACTAGAAGATCTCCAAGGTTCCTTCTAACTCTGTTATTCTGTCATTTTGGATATTGAATGATGCATGATCATTGAATTGAAGCATTTCTCTTTTCTGTCTTAGAAGGTGCCCTTTGCCAGGTGTGGCAAGAAGAGGTGCCAGGCAGGAGAGAAAAAAAGTGTCCCAGAAGGCAAAGAGGTTTGCTGCTACCAATGTGTCCCTTGTCCAGAAGGGACCATTTCTAATCAGACAGGTAGAATATATATCAAATATAGATCTTCCAGGATCAAGGAATAAACCCAAATATGAAGGGATTCTTGGTCATGTGTGGTAGGTATAACCTGCTTCACAATACGGATGGAATTTTTTCTGATCAGTCTAATTGCCCATCTCTTAGGAGTGAGGACAGGCAGAACTACTCTCCTGACCCAATTTCACACAGGATGAACATTCAAGGCAGCAATTTTCAGATTTCTTGCTGTCATTTCCTGTCCTCCTGTCACATACAAGTGGGAAAACAAACTCCTGATCACTTTTCTGAATGAATGGCAGAGAGTAGTGGTTGAGTGTCCAGCTGTTGTTTTAAGAACTCGCCTCAGCTAGTCCCTCAGGAAAGCAAGATTCTTGAATCCATTAAGTGGAATCAAAATAACTTTTACTGAGAGAAAGTGATTGCATGAAAGCAAGGCAAGATCTGAAAAATCCTGCACAAAGCACACAGCGCTCTTTCATTTCCCTAACCCCCCCCCCGACCAGCCCATCAGCAGCCAATGTGATGCTGCAAGGTTATGGAAACTCTGAGGTGTTAGGCAAATAGCAGTTCACTCTTAGGGCATGATGGCCTTGAAGTCAGACTGGAAGTGGCTAGGAGGGAATCCGCTCCATCTCCAAAGACAGTCCCTCTCCCTAATTCCCAAGCAGTTACATTCAAAGCAAAAGCATGCAAAAATGGCAGCAAGCTTCCTCTCCTCCTCTTCCAGCAGAATGGCAGGACACCATTGAACCTGACAGTTGTGTTCCTTGTCATGTGCTGATTCTGTCAGGACTATAAGTCTCCCTGGAAACATATAGGCCTGTCAGAGAGAGAGATCAATCTGCCTATGTCTGCTATTTACTCCTTGCCCCCCCAAAAAAATCTGATTGAATGATGGGAGAAACTGATTTAAAATTGAGGAATTGCCTCTCCCAACTTCCATTACAGATATCTGTGTTTCTCTGTGCAGACATGCACATGTGTGTGTCAACTAATGATCTTATAACACACCATATGACAATGCAACTAAGCAGCAAAAAGCAGGATTCCTGACTGAGAGGTCAATCTTCTTCAACTTCCATTATAAAGGGGAGGGGGAAGGTGTCAACCTTTCTCTCATGAAAAAGCCAAAATAACAATGCAAGTGGCCATAGATTGGAGTGGGAGAAATGACAATCTCTGATAAATGCTGCCCAGGCTTATTTTGAACCAGAATGATTTGCCATTTTCGGGGACATAAGTCCACCACTTTTCTTTTGAGTTGACCTCTATAGATAGGAGTCACACCTGAGACCCTAAGTCACTTAGGCTAAGTGAGAGGGATGAAGCTCACTGTGGATGCCCATGAAATACTGAACAAAAGAGTCTTCATTTCAGATGCTGCTCGCTGTGACCCATGCCCAGAAGATCAATATCCTAACAAGGAGAAGAACCAGTGCACTTCCAAGGAGATCCACTTCCTTTCTTATCAAGAGATCCTGGGATATGCTTTAACTTCTCTGACTCTCTTCCTTTCTCTGATCACGTTAGCAGTTTTGGCAATATTCCTTAAGCAACGCGATACACCGATTGTCAAGGCCAACAACCGAGATCTCTCCTACATTCTTCTGGTTTCCCTCTTGCTCTGCTTCCTCTGCTCCTTCCTTTTCATTGGGCGACCCAGAAATCTCCTCTGTCTCTTCCGACAAACTACCTTTGCCATTCTCTTTTCCCTTGCAGTTTCCTCTGTGTTGGCAAAAACTGTCATGGTAGTACTGGCCTTCATGGCTACCAAACCAGGAAACAGGACAAGGAAACTCTTAGGAAAGCCACTGACAAACTCCATTGTCATAGCCTGTCCCCTGATCCAAGTACTTCTTTGTGCCACTTGGCTGGGAACCTCTCCCCCATTTCTCAACATGGATTTTCACTCTTTGGTAGAAGAGACCATTTTAGAATGCAAGGAAGGATCAACTTCAATGTTTTATGCTGTACTCTCCTACTTGGGTTTCCTGGCCCTTGTGAGTTTCACAGTGGCCTTTCTGGCTCGGAAATTGCCTGACAGTTTCAATGAAGCCAAGTTCATTACTTTTAGCATGCTGGTCTTTTGCAGTGTTTGGATCAGCTTCCTTCCCACCTACCTGAGCACCAAAGGGAAATACATGGTGGCTGTGGAGATCTTCTCTATTTTAGCCTCTGGGGTTGGTCTCTTGGCTTGCATCTTTTTCCCCAAATGCTTCATTATCCTACTGAGGCCCCATCTTAACTGTAGGGAAAATATGATAAGGAACAAAAATCTCTAACTGATGAATGCATGGGAGACATTTACATTTATCTTTGAGGCATGCTTAGAATCCTATGACTTTTCTAAACCATGCTGACCCTGAAACAGGAATATGTCCATTAAATAATGCCTTATCAACTGCTATAACTGGTTATAATAAGAGTCGCTTGTTTGAGGTGCACATGAAATGTGCAATAAATGAATAAATTAAGCCTGCTATCAGCAACAATCATGCCAGCATTTTCATCCTATGCCTTCCAATTATCTACTTTGATTCCCAGTTCCCTATATAGAAAAAAAACCTTGCTATTAGAGATAAATTCATTATTTCAAGAAATATATTTTCAATTGTATTCCTTTTAATTAGGTGTATTAGTCTTTTAAAAGGTTAGGTGCCATATCAAAGTGTATGTTTGTATATATTTGTTTTCAAAGTCTTCTGATGCTTTGTATAATTTCCTCCTTTATTCCTATTTATGGTAGAGATTAAATTTTAATGAAGCCAAGTTCATTACTTTTAGCATGTTGGTCTTTTGCAGTGTTTGGATCACTTTTCTCCCCTGCTACCTGAGCACCAAAGGGAAGTCCATGGTGGCTGTGGAGATCTTCTTCATTTTAGCCTCTGGGGCTGGTCTCTTGGCTTCCATATTTTCCCTCACATGCTGTATTATCATACTGAGGCTCCATCTTAACTGTAGAGAATGGATGGTGGGGAGTTGAAGGAAGAAGAAAGACAAAGTTCACTATTCTGAACACAGCAGCACCCACGTTTTGGACAGATAGGACTGCTGGTTTGAAAGACGGGACAAAGAAGCCATCTATGTAAAAATTGAACAGCCCTCTGTCAGCAGAGTGGGAGGGATATGACATCATCTATCTCCTGTCTACAACACAGTCCTTTCAGCAGTTCCAAGACGGCTCCACACCCATTTGCACCACTCATGTAACCCTGAGGACAAAGTTAATCCTCCAGATGTCCTTAACAACTCTCTAAAAGAATGAAAATGACCACTTGTCTGCAAGGAATATAAATCCTTCCATTTCTCACCATCTAGTCAGAGCTGAAGAAGCTTTTTGGATGAGAAGCAAAACATTTTCAAAGAAAAACAAGAAAATCCAGTTGCCTTTTGAAAAAGCATCTTTGGGATTCCTGTTGATCAGCAATAAACACTCTCTATTTTATTTTTCATGGATGTCAGATGTCCCCAGTGAGCCTTTTTATCCCCTGGAGCTGGTTTTTTTGGTTTGTATCTGGTCCTCCAAATGCTCCATTTCCTGCTGAAGTCCAAACAGAATCACAGAAAACATAACAAAGAACAAAAAATATCTGACTAATGCAGGGATTGGAAACTTTTATTTTGACTTTGGGGTTTGCTTAGAATTTAAAAACATTTCAAACAAGTGAAGAAAAGAGGGTGAGAATTGTCTACTTCACAACTGATATTCAACCAATCAGAATACATTTGTTAGTTTCCCACACTTTTATTTTTCATGAAACCCATTTGTTCTGATTGAGACTGACTCTCCAACTTGGTAATACAGGTTGATTTTGAAAAAAATGGCTGTTGACATCCAGCAGGACTTCTGTTCCTTTATTTGTTTTAATGAAGAATCTTTGAAAAGAAGTGTCAAGTTGAGTTACCATGGCAAAGAAAATGCACACAGAAATAATAAAGAAATACTCAGTTTGACAGCACATGTATACTCATGGAGTCTTGGAACATTGCAGAACTCTCTACTTATATTTTCATTTAAGTATTACTCATTGTATATTTTGCATGCAAAACATTAAATTGTAGAGGGTGTTCTCTTCATTATGACTAAATAAACATACTTCATTAATGAACAAGATCATGTGAAGTGGATATTAAGGGATCTTCTGCTATTTTTTATGCTCTCAGATTATCATGGGGTGATGGAGTGTTAATTAATGGAATAGTTTAAAAATTGTTCAATTTTGGGCAGAGAGGAAGGAAGGCAATGTTGTGTGATAGTCTTAGATGCTTCAAGAGCCTACAAGAATGCTTAGGGATAGAGAGAGGGGGAGAGAGGGCTGACCCTGAAACTACCCAATATAGCAGAGCCCCCTGGGCTGACCGGTGATCTTCCACCACCACAGAGCACAACCAGGTGTCCAATCTCGAACCTTTCTAGGTGGTCCAGATGGATACCTGCTTGATGGCATGAACACCACATGGAAGAAGAGGAGGAGGAGGATGTACTATGGGGCATCTATCATTTCTCTGGGACACTGCAAATGCAGGATTTGTCTGGTAGGGTGATGATTGGATATTATACTTCTCACTCAAGGAAAGATAACCCTTCCTGGTTCAAACCACAAAGGGTGGGGACTGAAGAGTGGTGTAGAGCAGAATGGTGCACTCTTGATTCTGTCCTCAGGAAAACCTCCATCAGGCAGAGTGATTGGGCTTGAAAGACTTGTTTAAAATATAACTGATCTATTAAAATGACAGGGAGATTGGGCAGATTGCATCTAAGTGATAAAGAAAAGAAGAAAGCATGTGATTGTTAAAAACTGTCTAGGTGTTCCATAGTTGAAACACATTGCCCAGTTAGGAAAACTCCACTAGAATAAAAACCATGGTGAGTTGCTTCAGGGAGTCCCAGGGAGTTTCTTAATCTGGAAAGAGTTTGGTAGTGACAACAGAAACATTCAATTCCAAAGAGATCTTGTAGATTTAAAAGAGATTGCTCCATGTATATTCTACCATAAGGGGATGGGACTAGGTGACCCTACAAGTTATCCTCCAATTCTAAACCTGCATCACTGTCCAATCACAGTTGCCAGATAGTTCAGTTTACAGATTGAGAGATACAATTGTGGGTTCATAACAGGTAGGTTCTAATTTTTTTCCTACTGGTTCTGTGGGCGTGGCTTATTTTGTGGGTGTGGCTTCGTGGTCATGTGACTGGGTGGGTGTGGCCAACTCAATGTCACTCACATCAAGGGGTGCCCTCCCAGCCATTCCTTGTCACACCCAGCCTTAACGTATCTATAGTTCTGTAAAAATGATGTTCACCTTTTTTCAACTTTATTATCTACATAGTATAGATGTACTTTCATGGACCACTGAAAGGGGGAAATGGCTCACATGCTTTGCCCAAGAGTCTGATAGGCAACAGGCTTTTAAGGGGCTACCAGAAAGAAGGGGGGAGGCAATGTATTTTCCAAAGCACCAGAAGGCAAAACAAGAAGCAAAGAATGGAAACTGAACAAACAGAGAAGCAACCTAAAACTAAGGAGAAACTTCCTGACAATGGGAACCAATATAGGTTTCTTCCAACAACCAGTGCACCAAACTGCTCAAAAAGTTAACAACAGGTTCTCCCGAAGTGGTGCATACTGGCTGAATCCCACCACTGGTTACGGTAGATTTTCAATTCTTTGCTCTGCAAACAGAATTATCTGCATCAAGCTACACTGGATTTTATCTAGAAACTATTATAGAAGATAAAATTTTAAATAAAAACTTACTTGCTGATGAAGGAATGTTGTATCGATTGGTTGATGGATTGCCTTGAATGCTATGAAGAGTTGAAAGTGAGAATCCTCCAATGACAGGAGGAAAAAGTAATGGGTATGGTGGTCCAGGGAAATGAGTCATATGTCCACTGACTGTTGGTACAGAACACACACGGCTGCTAGTTGTCATGATTATACCTTAAAGAGATGTCTAGTTACTGCTCCATAGAAATCTGGAAACAGGCAATACACTGTGCGTTATTTTCTCAAGAGATAATTTCACATTTTTTCTCCTTATTGAATTTTTCCAGTCATTTTCCTGGTACATTCTTGCTGTAATTATAATTTTGATTTTTGTTCTAATATCACCACATATGGGGATGATTGTTCCTCTGTTGTTCCAAGCTTTTTCTTTTTTTCCGGCGCAATAGGTTCACTCTACAGCTGGTTGTGGAAGTGTTCTGTAAATAAATAATAAATAAACAGAAATTATAAATACTAATAACTGTGAACCCCCAGCAACCCACCCATGACCACAGGAACAGAAGTAGAGCATCCAGAACAATAAAATCAGCAGAAAGTTCCCCTAACAAACTAGAATAATTGGTGTCAAAGGAGAATAGTGTCAGACATAGAACTAGTAAGGAATTAATCAACGGATTTGCTTTAACTAATTTCAAGGTTTCTGAAAACATAGATCTTGGGAATCACAAAATCACCAAGTTTGAAAAAGATCATTTACATATTAATCAGCTCTCTATCTAGTACAGATATCCAGAATAAATATTGACAACAGATGCTTCTCTCTGCTTTAAGCACATCCAGGGAAAGTGTATACAACTTCCTTAGGTAACTAGTTCCATATTAAGATGATCAATCAAATTTTTCCTTCTGTATCATATCCAGCATTATGAGAAAATAGAAAAGAGATCTGGTCTTTCCCTATGATCTCTCTGAACATATTTGAAAATTATTATATTTTGTACCACTAGAAGAAAATATTTATAGCTCAGGTTGGACTGTGGGGATGCTCTCAGCTTAATGTTCTCTGAACTTGGTGGTTTTCTTACAGACATTTCATTACCAACTAGGTTAACATCATCAGTGCTAGAAAATAACCAAGCTCAGAGAGCACTAAGGATCATAGAGTCTTATTTTTTGTCTCTATCATATTTTTCATAAGTAGCTAGTTCTCTCAGCCTATTCTCATAAGACTTAATTTCCAAACTCCTTAATCATTCTTACTGCCTTTCTTTGTTTATTTTTCATTCATTCTCTGAATCTTTTTTTACAATATGGAACCTTAAAACTCAGCAGAGCCTAAGTAATACATAAACAGTGAATCTGTTATTTCCAATCATTTTGGCAATATAGTTCTACTGCATGTGTAGTTTCAGAAACTATGTTGCTTACAATTGTGGTTACAGTCACAATTCTAAATATTTCTCAAAAATACTGCTATCAAGTATTCCTTATCCTATTATATGTCCATTTAATTTATTTGCATTTTTCGCTATTAAATGATGCTTTGTTACTTTTACTTCACTTCTCTAAACCTTCAAGGTAATATTGAATTTGGTTTCTAGATTATTACATAGCTCTTCTGACCCATTTGTGATACCTGCAAATCTGATAAGCATGGTCTCCATCTCTTCATTTAGTCTAAATAAAAATGTGTTGTTTCAGACAGACTAAGTTTATGAGTCAATACTTCACTTTATATTGACTAAAGCTATTTTTCACCATCCTTTAAGTATAATTTTCAAACCAACTATGAAACCAACCAGACCTATATTGATTACCACCATGACTTCCTCTTTTGCTGCAATCCAAATATATTGTTTTCAATATAAACTACCATATTTTTTGGATGCACCTTAGTTTTTGGGGAGGAAAATAGGGGGAAAATCTGCCTACCAGGTATTCATATGGTTAGCGTCCTTAGTCTGGTCAACTTCAGCACATTATTTTATCCCCTGATTAGGACTGGAAAAAAATCTTCTAAAACACAGCTGATAGAAGCAATGAAAAAAACCTGCAAAGCCTGGAAGATCGTTAGCACCTGGTTAGGTCTGGAAAAAAAAGGTTCTTTGGAGGAAGTAGCAATGAAAAAATCCTGCAAAGATTGCTTCACTCTTCATTCGTCTCGTTAGGTATGAAAAAAAGTTTTGAAAAAGCAACATTTGGAGCATAAGGTGCACCCAAATTATCAGCCTCTTTTAGGGGGGGGGGGAAGTACGTCGTATATTCCAAAAAATATGGTATTTCCTCACCATTCCCATATTCTATATTCTAATAAAAATAGGGCAAGAGTATGATAATACTCTTTATTGTGCTCCAAATATATAATTATTTTTCTGCATAATTGATTTAAGCCCTAGGTAGAATTAACAGGCATATTAACCAGATAGATAAGCATATGCTTACAAAATGTAATCCAAATAAACAACGTCTTGAAAATCTAAAATATTACAGGATACATATGGATGACAAAAAGTATTAATAACAGCAGCAACAGCACTTAAGACTTATATACCACTTTATAATGCTTTATAGCTCTCTCTCTAAGCAGTTTACAATCAGCATATTATTTCCAACAATCTCGGTCCAATGGGGAGTAATAGGAGGCTAAGTAATGTACTTATGCAGCCTGGGGTTTTTCTTTTTTCCTAACTCAGGGTCAGTGTTACCCTTTTCTTTAAAAGAAAAACTGTTCTAAGACCATTTTTGGCAACATATGACAGAATAAAGGAAGTTTTGACATTATTACATACATATATACAA
>JANHFT010007237.1:18096-28183 GCA_032467955.1 Pseudoxenodon macrops
TTTTTTTCTTATGCGAGAGGAACTAAACTGAAAAGAGTGTGAAAAGGATTGTCACCAAAAGCATTTTTGTAATAAGAAAAAACGAACTTCACACAGTGGCAGACAAGGGATTGCTCATAGTTTAAGGAATGTGTTTTGTGGGGAAAGGCCTTCAATATATCATTTTTTACCTAGACCAATGTAATGACTGAAACTCTCGGCAGAGAAGTATTTGGATGGCATCTCTTCCTGGGATTTGTTCCAGACCTTTGAAAATGGCTCAGTTCCCTCCAAATGGAAGCACAGATTGCCTTATTGTTTTTGGAGTGAGATGTATTAAAATAGAAATTGAGTCATCTTCATGTCTTGCTGCAGAAAAAAATAACAACCAGAAATGGCTGTAAATTTCTTTTTTTCATGAAATTTGAGTCAAACCTGATTGATGTGGTCATTTCAAATGATATCTCCTTTGAGTGCCTCTAACTGGGTTGTTCTGGAGACATACAATAAAAGAATTTGCAGAGTTAGTCAACCCTTCTGTAGGGAACGTCATTAGTAAATTTCAGATAGATATGTACAAGCTTTGTACAAAATAAAGTGTATTTGTATGAGAAAATAATGGTGAATGATAATGTCTCCTCCTGAATATCGTGGATCTTGATTGTTAAATATTGTATTTACACACACATATACATAGAACATTTAGTCCACCTCATGCCTTGTGCATATATGCAAGTACACATAATTTCATGGTGCAGGAATTGGAGATGACGGAGTGAAATATTTCTAAACCCTTTTCCAGATTTCCAGGAGATATCATATTGGGTACCTTGCCACCAGCTTCTTTATTTGATGGAAAATATCTATCTCTACACTGATTAAATGTGATTCCTCTTCTGTTGCTTGCCATATTTCAGTGGGTATTCCACCCATTCATGTATCATTCTAACTTAATAATCTTCTAAGATATCTTGGATGTTAACATCTCTACTGTACAATATTTCAATATATTCCTTTCATCTTAGTTTGATCCCCTGTGAATTGGTTACTGTCTGTCCATTAGTTAGAGATCAGAGAACTTTTGAAAGACTTTCCTTGTTTGTCCATGTCTGTTTCCATCCTCAATATCTTTACAGATATTGTAATATTGTTTCTTGTTTTTCCTAATAGTTCTATAAAACTCTCAGAAAATTTTCTTTCTTGGCTTTGGGTTTTTTCTCATGTTTGCTTCTCATATTTGTTCTGAAATGACATGTAGTTTCTTCCATTTGTCATTTTATTTTATTTTTTCTTGGTAGTTTTCTTGATAAAAATACAGGAGTGGTTTACTACTGCCTTCTCCTGTGAAGGATGACTTGATGCTTAACCATTGTTACTAAAATGATCACCTGCCTCCAGCATCGCCTATATCATTGCTGACCATATATAGATTCCTCCTTGCTTCAGCTGGGCAGATGGTGGACATTGAACCTCCTACCCACCTTCACCATGATGAGACAGCTGGACTTTGGGAGGGGGGTGGACTGTACTGGAAAAGAAAGAAAAGTAATAGTAATTTTTAAGGACCTTTACAACTATTTTGTTTCAACGTGCAATTTTGTTCAAACCATGTCCCTTTTCCTTCCCCAGTTCCTCTTCTTCTCTTCTCTTCTCTTCTCTTCTCTTCTCTTCTCTCTCTCACAGACAGACAGACAGAAAATATTTATCATTTCCCCTGCATGTACACAAAATGTATGCTCATTGACAATTTCCCCTTCCCCCAGTTGATGTTCTAGTAGCCGATGTCCCTTTCATATTTAGCATTTATGAGAAAGACTCCAATCAGCTTACAGATATGTTGATAGGAAATTTCTTTCAATTTTGCAGTTCTGATTGGCGCAAAAATTCAGATTCTAAGGAACACACCTACTCATGCATACTTGTACATTCACAATAGTATTCATTCAGAATAATTTCTTTGCAGTGCTATCCATCTTAGAGACAGTAACAAATGCTGGGACATTTTTTTCTCCAAGTAAATCTTATGAGTAAGAGACACAGAGAGAAAGGTAACCATGCCTGTATTGCATAATTTCACAGAATTATAGAATCATAGTGTTGGAAAGGACCTTGGAGATCTGGGAAGGGGGTTGGACTATTGCATCCAGGACAAAGACTATCCAATCTTTTCTCGAAGACCTCCAGCAATGGACCACCCATAACTCTGGAATGCAAACTGTTACACTGATTAATAGTTCTCACTGTCAGGAAATTCCTCCTTAGTTCCAGGTTGGATCGCCCTCTGATGAGCTTGCACCCATTGCTTCTTGTCCTGCCCTCAGGTACTATGGAGAATAACCTCAACTCTCTGATGGCACTTAAAGTATTGGAAGACTGCTAACAGATCCCCCCTATGCCTTCTTTTTGTTAGGCTAAACATGCCTACTTCCTCTAGCCTAGTTCTTTAATCATTATATGTTTTAGTTTCCAGACTCCTTATCATCTTTTTTTTTTTTTTGCTCTTCTCTGCACTTTCTCTAGGGTCTCAGCATCTTTTTTTGTATTGTGGTGAAGAACTGGATGAACTATACTGAGTGCAGTATAGATCAATACTACCACTTCTGGTGATCTTGATTCTATTCCCCTCTTGTTGCAGCCTAGGACTGTTGGCCTTTTTGGAAGCTGCAGCACACTGCTAACTCATACTGCAGTGGTGATCATCTAAGGTGCTTAGATCTTTCTCACAGATGTTACTGTTGAGCCAGGTACTCCCTATCTTGTACCTGTGCATCTGTTTTTCCCTATCTAAGTGCAGGACTTTATTTTTCATTTCATCTTATGGGATAGGGTCCAATGCTCAAGTCTGTCAAGATCCTTTTGAAACCTATTCCTCTGAAACAGATCTGATTTGGCTATTTTTAGAGATAGGATCATTTCCCTCACTCACACAGATGATCTCCAGAGGCCCATTTATACCCAAAATTTGTTTATTTATTCATATTTATTTATTTGCTTTGTCAAGCATAAAGTATATACCTAAGAAATGAGTACGAATAATGGGAACAGTAGGATAGGGATGGTAGGCACGCTGTTGCACTTATGCATGCCCCCGCACAGACCTCTTAGGAATGGGGTGAGGTCCATGGTAGATAGTTTTAGGTTAAAGTTTTGGGGGTTTGAGGATGGAACAACAGAGTCAAGTAGTGCATTCTAGGTATTGATTACTTTGTTGCTGAAGTTGTATTTTCTGCAATCGAGTTTGTAGCGGTTTACTTTGATTCTGTATCTATTGTTTGCCCGTGTATTATTCCGATTGAAGCTGAAGTAGTCATTGACAGGACATTGTAGCAGACAATTTTGTGTATTAAGCTTACGTCAGACCATATAATTTGGATTTGCAGTTCAGTTAAGCAAGGTGGAACTGGATGGACTAGTTAAGCTGACACATGTCAACTCCTAGTTTTTTCCCCACTCTTCTACTACCTAAGTATTAAAATTGGATTAGCTGTTTAAATTTTATGTTAGCCTGATTTTCTTGTCATTTTGCAGTTGGGAGTGTTTGTTACTAATACTTCTAGGGTTTTAGGTTATTTTAATCCTATTTATCTTCAACAATTGACTTTTATGGTGATTGATAATTCTTAAAAATTACTGTTCCAGGTTGTTAGCATTATACAAGTTTCTGAGGACAAAACTGTGAGGGCCTGGGAGAGAATGAATTAAACAACCCTACCTTGTAGTCTTATATATAGATTCTGCTTGTTTTTAATGTAGCTCTTTTACCATCTTATTGCCTGTATATCATTTTTATATTTCTGGCATTGTCCTTAACTTTTTGTATGGTTAGACCACCAGCACTGATGTGTTGTGGAAAATGTCTGCATGGAATGTCGTTTGTCAATTTATTTTTACCTTTTGAAAATGTGACTATTTTACATGCGTTAAACAAAATCTTATTCTTTTTTGTCCTAAACTAAATTGGCTAATTAAGTTAAAAGAACTTACTCTGAACTTGCCATTGCTTGAAGAAAGAACTCAAAACATGCTGATAGACTCTGAGTTTATAAAGAAACCTAATATCCAGGGCCAATTTTGGTTATTTTCTTAAAGCAATGATAGTTTTAAAGACCTCCTGGCAAAATATTCCAAAAGTATTGCCAGGCAAAAGAGAAGGGAAAGATTAACAAAAAAGAGATTCTGGGAATCCAGCCGATAGATTCTTGGGTTTCCCTTTTATGCTTTTGCAGAATGTTTTCTCCTAGGAGGGGAGGACAAAAGAAACAAATTTCTTTAACAAACACTTCACTTTTATTACTTCCTTGTCATTGGTTTATTTCCAGTCCTTCAATTTATATGGCTGCAATCCATAACCATAAAATCACCCAGTTTTTATCTCAGAAAGGAAAGGAGAATTCCCAACCGTGCTTGAAAGTTCATTTTGCGGTTGCTTAGCATAGGAAACAACTAAAGCTTAATGCAATAAGGAATCTCTCTGATTCATTCTTCCAGCCACAAGATGGGCTTTAAAATTATAGTTTTGCAAAAGAGAAGTCATCATTTGTTTCAGTTCTGTCATGGATTTATAATGTTGATCGCCTTTGCTAATTTTACAGCTCTCACTAGTTGCACCAATAACAGTCATTACATTAAACATTACAAAATATGTTATTTCCCCACTTTTCTATAAAAGCACTAGGCATTTTTAGAAATAAAGAAAAATGCACAGAACATAAAACTTGCAATGAATGTGGTTTTCGAATACTGCCAAAATGTGATGTATTAATTGACTGAAGTTAAAAACTATTTAATGAATTGGAGAATTATTTTAACTTTGAAAAGTTTTAGCATTGATATTAGTCCCTATGTGCCTTGCATTTACAGGATGATTATTAACTCATGCAAAAGGTCTTGTCTTTCTTCTCAGGGATTTATTCTGATTAATTTCCCCGCTTTAAGTATTTAACTTCTACATAAGTAAAGCCTCTTTTCAAATGTGACTTTAAAACTCTGCAGAGATGCAAAATGCTAATGATTAATTTAATGTGGTAAGTAAGCTTAATGGCAGAAATTTACATGGGAATTTTCGGACTGGATGACACAAGAGCATATGCATTTTTTAGAAGAATCCAGAATTAGAACTGCAGTCAGTGCTTGATGAATGTGCATTATCAGCACCTGCCAGGGAAATTCTTTAACCAACCACAAGGTGTTTTCTTATGCCACTTTCTATGATGTGAAGATGGCCTGGGATTCTATACTAAGAGAGTGAGATTGTGGGTCAGGTTATCATCTTCTGCAATAGATTGTAGATCTTAATACATTCAATAATGCATTAATGCACTTTGTGCTCCTATCAGTCTCCAGATGATGGTCAGAGTACAGACAAATGTCAAACTCCTTCAGAAGGACCTGGCAAAACCGGGGTGTGAATTGAAGTCCATGATCTGTCACAACCCACTTGGGTAAATTGTGCAGTTTGAAGATATTATGGATGAATAGCTTATCTTCTGCACAGGTGATTTCTGGGGACAGTGCATCTGCTTATTGGTTGCACCTACTCAGATCATAAATCACTTTAAAATTGAATCAAACAAAAAAACAGTGACCACCGAATCTTCCTCAGGTTCATTGGCAATGGAATTTTCCCATTTATTTTACTGTTGTCCACATGCAAGCTATTGCATTGTACTGCTTACACACACACACACACACACACACACACACACACACTCATGGTTATAAAACAAGGTATTACTGTAATCAACAGCAAAACATGAAGCTGTGCACAAGCATCTTCAGATACTGCTGTTTATATGGCTTGTGCAAACTCTGCCATTTTTAATCTGCATGTGACCTCAAAAGGTATGGAGCTGCTTTCATCAAGTTTTTCTGACCCGTGTCCCTGGCAGGTGCTACCAGCAATGTGAATTATGATTTGGTAAGAGAATTGGCAAGACTTAGACTTGAAATAAGAGTCGAATGACATTTAAAGATTCAGCAAAACCATATAAAGTTAATAGTTATATATTGAAATAAATGGATGTAAACTGATTTCTAAAAGAAGAGAGCAAAAGGTGTTATGATAAAGGTTGTTTTGTACATAATAAGCAAGGAAATATATAGATGAAATACTGAGTAGGTATATTTTGAAAGAAATTGGAATAGAAAAATTTCTTAAAAGAAAATTCATAACTCGAAAATGAAAAAAAAAGATAAAGAACAACATATATATATAATATAGGGGATGTGAAATGGGTAAAAATATAATTGTGACTATTACACATTGATTCAACCAGGGAATAGTAACATATATATTTTTTTAAAATAGTGAATAGTCTGTCTTTGATTTAAAAAAAAATCCTATTGACATCTCTTTCACTTTCCAAACATTTTCTTAAATTCTACTCCCTTGAAATGTTAAAACAAAATTAATTCTAATGCTGAATTAACTTTCCACAATCCCAGTAAACAATGTTTGGCTGACTGAAGTGGGTAAATCATATTACAAAATATCCCTCAGTTAATGAATAGCTTTCCCTAATCCAAATATACGGTACCTTACTAGTCTGATTTTCTCAAATTGTGCAGAAAACATGGCAAAATGACCCTTATCTACTTTAATTTATACCTATTAAATTCATCATTCAAAAGGAAGTTGGCTATTGGTGCATGTCTGCATCCCTATTTCTTTTTGATGACATAAGTATATTTCCTGGCCTGTACTTCACACCCATTCATTTATTCATCATCTAGCCAACAAGTAGAATTTCCTTTTTTCCACAGTATTATTTAGACATCAAGCCAACAGCATAGAGAAATGTTTTGGTTTTGGTTTTAAACTGGGCAGAAAGAAAAGATTCCTTCCTCCTATAAAACATGACCGGACAATTCAATTTTCTTTATTTTCTTTATTTCTTCATTCTGATTCATGCATGTTATGCTCCTAAGTATTACACAGCATCATATAATGTTTATACAGGTGGTGGGAAAATAGGGGGAACTGTTATTTTTACTCATCTTTCATCATCACTTGGCTTAAGACTATTTTTAATGGCTGTTTGGGAATTAGCGCAATTTTCAACATAATTCAGGATTTTTCTTTTTTGGTTCCAAGAAATGTTCCACATTTAAACATGAACGATTCAAAGCATGCACTCATGCATTGATTAAATACAACATTTTTATAGTGTGTTTTGAAAGCAAAAAATTTATAACAGAACTTATAAAATGATAATCTCAATAAAGATAATCATGAAAATCTTTTCCTCTGGCACTAATGTGAAAAACTTCACACTGCAAAAGATCACTTCTTTATAGATATATTGCAGAATGGAGAAAACTGCTATTATCACAAGGAAATTCTTTCCAGAATATTTCTTAACACCAGATATTTATTCATCAGGGTAAGTATAGGCAAGGCAGTTTTTGACCTCATAAAATTTCAGACTAAGGCAGTTCTCAGAAGCTTTGGAAGAAGTTGGTGGTTTCTAAAAAAAATATTTTTCGTATGTCTAGCAGATTTATCATTATCCTCTCCTCCTCTCAACTTCCTTGCAATCACCTCTGTTATTTCTTAGCAGCTTCATAAATACACTAGTCACTTCAACACCCAAATGTTCATTATAGCACCTTAGTCTTTGGACTGGCTTGGGCTTGGAAAGAACACCCTCTTCTTCCTTGTATCTGAGATTTGGATATAGCTTTTATTTCTATTGTGTTCTAGTGAAATAGCCACTTTGCCACACTAAGCCCTTCATTCTTCAAAGGGGTGGCTTTTGATTATACCAGCACATTGGAGAGCCATTGTTAATTGTGAATTATAGAGGCCTCATGGGCATATGGCCTCTCTTTATTTTATGACTCTAAGTAAGACTTCAGCAAACAGGAGGATATCTGACACTTTGGACCAATGGCACCATACTTTCATCTCATCCACTTTAATTGATTGACTGTCAGTTTTTATGCTATCATTCCAATGAGCCATATCTCATTTATTCTTCTATGCCTTAGAACTTAGTAAACATATTTCACATCCTAACCAACACATCATGTTTCAGCGGGAGGAAATCTTAGTAATATCAGCAGGTTTGCTCCTGTATAGACATAAACAAAATTACTCGGTAATTCTCTTTATTAGAGTCCTCCCTTTGCTATTCTTGATTTGTATGTACTGAACATTCTTGAATAATGTTCAAGTGCATATAATTGGTCTAAGCATACACTTCATTTGAATTTTTAAAATATATTTTAGAATGCTGATTGATTCCAATGCATCTGTATGCAACACTGTCCAGCTCTATACAAGAAATTATTAAGGAATCAAAGCACTAATCTAATATGATTTAAAGTTTAGAGTATTTACCAAGGATCCTGTGATCTCTGATTCTCTGTGTTGTATGTTGCAACATATGACAACTGAACAAAGTTTAAAGGCTTTATGGATTAACACAGAAGCTAACCTTTAGTTGTAGTGCATTATGAAGGACAGAATGTATTTACAAGGTTGCTTCCAGATACCAGCATAGCAATATATGTGTGCAAATGAGTTTAGCTGAACCTGACACTCATCTCCCTTATTTATCTAATGTAACTTGCTGGCTTTAAAAGCTCTCCTTTGTGTCAAACTACGTTAATGGGATTGTAGATGTAAAATTAATTGACAAGGTTGGCAACCAGCAGAGCTGTCCCTTTAGGACCCTGAGGTTAAACCTCTGTCTGAAGTGATGTATCCTAAAATGCTTTATAGAACTGCAGTGATTTTTCAAGAAAGCACTTAGTGTATAAGCAATGAGGGAATCAGCAAAGAAAGACAGACCAGGAGGCAATGCTGAATAGCATCTTGCTGATAGCCTCACCTTCCTATTGAATGATTTCAATAGAGCGATTCCTCAAACTTTAATCACCATTCTTCTCTTTTGAACAAATAAAAGCCTTCCTTATGTCAACCGTAACTCCTAATGACTTCAAGCACAAATCCATATATAGCTTTGTTGGCAAGAAAGTGGAACCACTTTGCCACCATTTCTTCCGGGATGTTGTTTCAACTTCAAAATGTAGGCTACAGATCTAGTATATCTTGGACATCTCCCATTCAATGAGTACTCAAAGAAGTAAAAGTTGGACCTTGAAGAAGCAGGATAGAAACAGTGTCAACACTTTTGAATGTTGGTGTTGGACAATACTCCTGATACCATGGCTAATAAAAAACAAAAAAGCATAATAAAACAAACTGATGCTGAGTTCTCACTCAAGTACAAATGATTAGGGTCAAAATTATCTACTTTAGACACCTTATGCAAAAACTTAGTTCTCTGGAAAAAGCTCGAATGCTGGGAAAAATGGAAAGAAAGAGTAAAAGAAATAAACAGCATTAGGGTGTATGGGCTGAGTTACAGTGGTGATGAAAGTACTGTTGGAGGACCTGAAAGACCAGGTTAGGGACAGATCATCATGTAGAAAATCTATGTGGTTGTTGCTATAAATAAAACAATGATGGCATGTAAATAATCCTTCACTCAATCAACTGCAAATAAATTAGCAATTAAAAAATAGCCTATATGTTAGCACTTGGTAGGGTTGCAATAATGGCCTTGGAAACAATATTCAGATATTGTGATGTCTTTCTATCTACAAAGATCAGAACTGTGTAGGCAATAGTTTTCTCTGAGACACTGAATAGTGACACTTTATAAGTAAATATGATTTTAGAAAAAAAAAATTCTTTCCCCCCAAAAAACTCATGGATAGCCAAATAAAGCAGACATAGAACAAATGAGGTCTCATTTGAGACACAAATGAAAACAGTATATTCAAATTATAATTTTAATACATTATACAAACACTGAAATGTCAATATTTTGGGGAATAGAAGGAAAGAGAAGATGAGGATTACCAAGAACAAAGTGGATGGTTTTAATTACATCAGCAGTGAATGATATAAAAGAACAGATGACGGAGGACAGAGGAAAGTCTATCTACCTAAGTGGTTGTTGAGACCTAAAACTGACTTGAGGGCTTATAATTTTTATTATAGTTCATCACACAGCCAGCCAGATGTTTATATGGCAGGTAGCACTTTTATCCATCTATCAAGCCCTTCCCAAAGACCTTGGATAGGCAGATGTTGTTA
>JANHFT010007237.1:28283-38394 GCA_032467955.1 Pseudoxenodon macrops
TTATTATTATTATTATTATTATTATTATTATTATTATTATTGTTGTTGTTGTTGTTGTTGTTGTTGTTGTTGTTATACTCCATAATAAGCTCTTTGAAGTTTTCTTTACCTAGCAAAGCAGTGCAATCTATGTAACTTACATTGTTCCTATTTCAACTTCCAATTTGGATTCCATATGTCATAATTTCCAATTGTTACAAATATATCTGCTGTATACATTAAAGTGAGACAGAGACAATATGCATCTTTGTTGTCTTACTTTCCCTATTCAGAGCCATTCTAGATCTCTTCCCCCCACCACACCCCTCCCCACTCCATTCACTTCTTACAGTAGCTTCTTGTTCATTATAAAGATTCCTCAGAAGAATAATCAGATATCCTGGTACACCTATTAGCCTTTAACATTCTCGCATGATTTGCACAAAGTCCTTGCTTGCTGTCAGCAGTGAAGTAAGAAAAGCCTTCTTCTCTTCTATTGCTATGACCATTAACCTTCTTATGATAGGTATTTGAGATAATGTCCCTCTGTCATTATATTTCAGAAATCTAATCTTTCATTTGGGTTCCCTTTTCATGTATTGCACTATTCTCACTGTTAAGATCTTATGCAAACTTTGCTTGTGTAAGGAATTAGCATAATGGTTCAGTAATTTTTATCTACTTTTACACCATGATTTTTTGGTATATGTATCTATCTATATGTATATACCAATCTCTTCCAATCTCTAGATCAAACAGATTAGTTCAATATTTATCTTTTCTGCTACAGCTTTACACAGTCCAGTTTCTTACGCTTTCCTGTTTGACAGCTAGCTATTTCCTGTTGTATTTTGCTTTTGAGACAAATCAATTGCCCAGTATATTTTCTATGTTGTTTATGTCATTCTATAATCCTATTATAGCTTTTTTGCATCTCCCTTTAATTCTGTTCGCCTTATCATAAAATAATCTTTTTGGAGGAAATAAAAATCCCAAAAGCCCCATTCTTTTTACAGATATCAAATATGTAATACATGTTAAAAATGAGATTCAATCCTATAGTCATGGTTGCCATCTTGACTTCTTGTCCTCAACCCCCTGCTCCATCAAATCTCACTCATGATTATTCCTGCAGATTTCCCTGTGGATTCTTTGATCTATAAGAAATGTCTTCTTTTTGTTTTCTTGTTAGATGGGCCCTGTTTGTTGGCATTCTTGATAGAAATACCTTTCCCTGTTTCATCTTACTTGATGATGAAAGTCTTTACTTGACTATCATGAGTTTGTTCCAAAAGATGCTTGGCTCTTTTCACCTCTAAAATTTTGGGATTTTATTTATTTGGCTTTGATTTTCATAACATTTCCCCCTTAATTGCTTGGTTCACTTTTGCATTGTTAAAGCATATTGAATCTATTTTTTACTCTGATTTTACATTCTGACTATATGTCTGCCAAGTTCACTGTCTAATTTTCCAATCTTAACCTGCATTGTTGCACTATATTATTCCTGACTTGTTCCACAATCTGCCCTTGGAAGTCTCTTGGGTGACTGTGTTTCATTTGTCCAATCCAATTCTTCCTGTAACTCCAGATTCATTCATCTTTTGCATTTCAGTCATTAGTAGTTCTGTGTTCATTTGGATGTATTTTGCACTTCTTCTAATTCACTACAGAATTTCTCAGTTTCTTCTGGTATCTGGGCAGCTTTCCCTTATTTCCTTAATTTCTTAAATGTGTAATGACAAGTTCAATCCAAAATCATTGTAAAATAAAAATTATGCAATTAATACCATAACAAATCTCAGTCAAGAGTCTGAGATGTTGTTACTTATCCTTCCCTTTTTTTCAGGTTCCTATTGCATTCTTTGTGTCAGCAGTTCTTGAATTTCATAATAGTTTGGATTTTTCTAATGTATCTGATATAATAGCTTCTATTTCAATACAGTCGCTGCTCTGGGTTCAAGCAGATGGTTCTCTCAGTAATCTCCCAAGCAAAATTTGTCACCTCTTATTCAATTCACTTTAAGCTATGTTGAAAGACTGGGTTTCCAGCGATCAGTAGAAGATCTAAGGAACAGTGTGTTATCTAACACAAAAAAAAACATGTTAAACACTAGTTTTGATCAGACAAGAACAAGTTTACTATTAGCAAGAGAAAACCAACAAGCATGCAAATGCACAGACAGCATCACACAGGCACAAGACTAACTTTAAAAATATTAAGCTATTGTATTTCATGAGAAATTTTGGCTTGCGTTCTTCAGATAAGTTTGTTGAGGGCTAATAGTTCATCCACAACTGAAGGACAATTAAGTTAGTTATGCATTTCAAAAACACAGTACCCATATAAATAAACCAACTCTCCTTCTGTTGAAAAATGCTCACATTAATATCTGTCTCTTCAAAGGTCACATGTAGCAGTTTCTCTCATTTTCCTCCTGGTTAATCCATCCATGAAGATTAGAATTCCATTTGGACCCATTTGAAAATACCTCATTTCTTCTCCCCTCAATTCATGATGGTTTCACAGCTAATTCACTGGAGGTTTCTTGATTTCTGAAACATTCAGTCTCGCTCAACTTTCTCTTCCAACCTAGAGAAGAGTGCCCAACCAATACTCCTACATTTTGTGAACCAATTTCTTTCCCCCCCCACAAAAAAGCCCCTTCCTTTCTTTGCTTGTTAGTAGATATAGTCTAGAAAAGTACTGGAAAGAGAAAAGGTGTCATATTTTGTCGTCTTTTCTTTGCTCATACTTTAAATCTTTGTCTTTTGATCCTTAGGCTGTTTCTTTCTTGGCTAACCTGTTATTTTGCTTTTTCTTCCTAGCCATGCCTAGAGGCTAAATTTCTGCTTCTCTCCTTTCATACAAAGGACTTTCTATATATATATATTTGTATATGCACAACCAACAGCTCAACATTAAAAAATATATCTTTCCTAATTCTTTCTTGCTTCTCTACTTTTTAGGATAGACTGTCTCTTTTGTCCATGGTCCTCAATTCAGTTTTTTACAGACTTTAAGTTGTCTAACAAGAAGTTTCTTCAGTTTCAATTATCCATTTTCCTCTGACTTCAATGAAACTTTTTTTTCAAACTCAGATTAATATCCTTGCCTTTTATGACAAGTCCCTACCACTGTGAACCAGATTTAATTCATTTAATTATTTCTAAACTTTACTGAACCCAATGGGATTATATTATCTTCTCCAACCTGTCAATCTCCAGATGTGTTAAAACAGTAGATTCTATAATCCTCTCTTTGTTTTACTTGTTTCACAATTTTACTATCATTGTGAGAGAGGAAACTTCATAACTATACAACTATCCCTTAAGTAAAAGTATTTTTTCTGTTGAGTCAGATCCCTACGTACTGTATCTTTTTTCTATGTTCAACATATGTTGATATGGCTATCAATATCTCAATATTAAAAATCAAACACGTCATTTTATTTTAATTTATTAATATTTCCAGAAATCACCCTTTACTTGGCTGTTTACAGTAACCTAACCAAAGAATTAGAAAGGAAAGCAACACTATTTGGTAAAAGAAAGGCACTGCCTCATTTCAATGTTCTATTGTTAAATAATTTTATTATTTCATTAATTGAATGAACTCTGGCAAGAGTGAATAGCTTTGAATATATGGGACTCTAGGATATGGGATTATATTACTAATAGTAGTAATACAAACAAAATTAGTTACAGTAATAATATTAATAGTCCTATTACTAATATTAGAAGTAATAGAACTAATAAGAATAGAATTTTAAACATATGTTTGAATATTGTTATCTATTCCACAGCAAAATGCTGAGATGAGACATGTAAAACTCATATTAAAAGGTTCTGTTTGTTTAACATATAAAAATTACAGAATTTCAATAAATTGATTTGAGAGGTCTTTGCCACAGTGGTCTTCAACTCTGAAATGCAAGTTTAAAACTCAGCAGACAGTTCTGAAGTCTGCTGGTCCTTGCTGAACATATTTGGGGGGGAAAGGAGAAATGCTCAAAGGAAAATGAGCTCAATATCATGATACAGTATATTCCTTGTTGCTTAAAGCTGAAAACTCAAATTATCCTGTGACCACTTCATATATGATTTTAAAAATTAGACCACTTGGGCCCAGAATCTCAGTCATTGCTCAGAATGCTCAGTCAAAGCAGTCTTTAAGCAATATATTGCATAACCTCTTTCTCAATTGCCACAATCCCAGTTGCAATTAATGTGGCCACATGGGTTGTTAAGCAGGCCCAAGCATATTGGGCACAGTGGGGCAGGGAGGAAAAAAAGAAAAGAAAAAGAAGAAGAGTGGCCCCACTGGATGTGGATACTACTGCTGTACTTTGACTGATGTTGGCAGAAGAGGAAACAGTGTCTGAACAGCTACAATCAACAGTGATCTAGGACCAATTGCCATGAGGTTGAACTACCACCTTATCCAGGGATGTCAACTTCATTCTTGACAGTCTGTTAGATACAGTGGTTCCTATTACTGGGATTATGGGAGTTGTGAAACAATAGGGGTCCACAGGAAAACAATTTATGCTGACATTTTGAATGCTCCTTCGTGGCAGGTAATCAGTCTAATTGTTGTTTCTATTCTCACTTAATAAATTAGCTGAACATACCCACTTTGTGAGTGAAGTTGTCGTAAGACTATTTTACATGGTATATCAAACCAAAGAGCTTGCTTTTTGATATGCACTGGATATCCTTCTCAAAGACTGACATCCAAACTTTGTATCCAATATAATCATACTACCCATTATGTTAGTGAATCAAGTTCAAGATGGTATAACTGTCAAAATTCTATTGATTTCCTCTCACATGGGATAATAATGGTCAAATAGTACTAGAAAGCTTGTGACTCTTCCTCAGTGAAAGGCTTTCCCCCCATTATTGGCATTTATTTGGTTGAGTTTTCCACAATCTACTATTTTAGATTAACAGAACTATCCTCTGAAATAATACAACCGAACATCCAATGTGTCACATCAAGCTTCTGTTTTATTTAGCTCTCATATAGCACTCTCCTGTTGTTGAAGTAGCTTAGATTTGGAACTCTGGACAAATCACAGAAGAGAACAAGTGGCTTCAAGTATAATTCAGTAATTCAGAGCGTTCAGTGTTTATTTCAAATTCCCATGTTCCTTCCTGCTTAAACTTTTATATTTCATTGTAGCATTCTTTAAAAAGGTTTATGAAACAGTGAGATTTTTAAAATTAAAAAAGGAAGTAGACTTCAAATCCTTGGCAATACACGATGTCTGCATTCATTCAGTTTCTGTTACCAGCAGTATTCTTTTTTCTTACTACTATCCTAATTAAGAGCATTTTGTTTAACATATGCAACAGGGTGCTTTAATAGACATTGTTAAATTTTAAGAGTGAAGACATTTTCTCTGAATGGAAAAGTTGTCAATTTTACTGATGATCTACAGGGCATCTCATAAGAGTTTAATGTTGAAGTAAAAAAAAAAATGACCAGAATATAAAATGATTTTCTAATGGTTGCTGTGAGTAATAGGGTGCTAAACTATATAGATCTTAGTAACGATTCTGCAGGATGAGGGTCATCCACTGGGGTGATGTAAAAGTTCGAGTTTTCTGCAAATATGACATTGAAGCTTCACTTACATAGGAAGCAAAAGATGCTGGGTTTCAATCATGATGTTATAATGATCAACTACCAACCTGAGTTTTTTGATCCCCTGTTCATATGGATGCTCCAGGACAGGTTTCTTCATAAGATTGTGACTGAAATAAATCAGAATGCCCCTTGTGCTGTTGATGTTAAAACAAGCTACAGAAAGTATTCTCACCAACATATTGCTATATTTGATGCACAGAAATTCTGTCAGGCCCAAAGAATCTAGAGTTACTTCTGAGTAGCTTTTTATTGTTGTTAGCCTACAAACAGAATCTTGTCATACTAAAGCAACAATCTGCAGATTAGATATACTCTGAGTTGCGCTGGGGAGGCCATATTCCTGCTTACCATATTCCAACCACCACTGCATCTTTGCCTATGGGAAAGAGTCCCTCCTTCTTGCAACTCTGCAACTCTGGACTTTCTGTCATTTTGTGGAAACTTATTAGAAATCATCACTCATTACTTATATTAGAGATAGCCTTATAGCCACTATCATGGCTTCCCTCCAGTGATTTATCTCATTTTATATGAAGATACTAGAAGAGAGAGTGTAATGGTAGTCCAGAATCCTTGAAGTAACATCAAGTCTGTCTTTATTACTGTTATTTTGGCACAATAATACTTGGATAACTCTAGAAGCTGTTGTGAGTTACTATGGGTAAATAAACTGTGATTAGCTGTCCAATTTAACATGAATATGGAGAAACACATAATGCTCACTGTTGTAGCAAACCAAAATAATTAATCCTGAAATGGAGAATTCCCATCAGAAAGAAAACTAATAGTAAGGTTTTGGTTTAGTTTGCATCTCAAACTGGTTTAGTTTCATTATGGTCAAATTTTTATTTCTCCTATAATTCCACCTATACATTTATGAAAGAGCCCATTTCATATCTCTTTATACCAAAATCTTGTCAATCAAGCATTTCAAAGGGAGATAAGCTAGGAAATATTTTTTGCTTTCAATATTTTATGACACAAAATAAAATAGAAGGTACACCTCATATTTCACTGAATTCTAAATTCTGACCATAACCAGGGTGCCTTAAAATCTGTTGCAAAATGAAATAAAACAGAATCCTCATGTTGGTAAGACAGCAATTGGATTATGATTTCATAATGAGAACTGGGAAGTTTCATGTGTGATTCAGTGCTTTGGGGCTCTGTAGCAAGGCAGATCCTGTCTGTGAAAAGCAGCTGCAAGTCCCCTGTTAAAACAGCAGGAAGGAGAGACAGGGAGGGATAGAACATGAAAAAGGAATGGAATCCACTTTTATTCACAAGCCTTTCTTCTAATCCCAGGGAACGGAACATCGGGTCTGTAACCAGTGTCTCATTTGTATGTGAAACACTTCTACTATCCCATTGAACGACATTTAATTGTATCCAAAAGTAAACTCTTTTCTTCACCTGTTACTCCATTGGCAACTCTGAGAAGATTGTTTGACGAAAACTCAACAATTAATTCTTATTTAAAAAAAATAAAAATAAACCCGTTGATAATTTTGCATAAAACTATTTCATCCAATCTATCTGAAGCTGAATATTATTTATCTTCACAGTAGAAATACTTGGAAATATGATCTAATTAACAGTGACACAACAATATGTACTTTAATGAGAAATTAAGGTCAAGTAGGGCAGTTGAAATTTATATATTTTTTAAAAATATCAAAATATAGGTATTGCAGTAAAGTGACCAAGTTTTGTGTCATCACCTACACTACAGAAAGTAGCTGATTAAAGGTAAATTTTGCTTTTTAAAATTATTTTCATGACCTTGAGTCAATGTTGATTCCTGGTGACTGCCTAGGATGGACCCTGCTGTTTACTTGGCAAGTTAACACAATGTTTCACTACTTTTTAGGACTAAGAGTGACTTTCCCAATGATCCCCAGCTGGCTTTGTGCCCATGGCAGGAATAGATCATACAGCCTGAGTAGTTAAGGTGTAGTGACTTTAACCACTACACCTTAAAGAAATTATCTTTCTTTAACATAATATTAACATACGTGTACTGTAAGATTATAGTTAAGACACTTGTATGTGAAGAACTTAAGGAAAAAATATGAATGTTGAATGTTTCTCGTTTTCTTTATCTTGTATCATATACTGGATGATTCTGTTTTCTGTTTCATCAATTGAAATGAATATATTCCTTTAAAACTTAAATCTTTACTGAATTGCTTATTATTATTCTAAAATTTATCCCTCTGCATTGAGAAGCAAAAGAAGTTACCAATTTTAGTGTTTTTCCTGTACAACATAACATTTTAGTTCTTGCCTCTGATTAGATCCTAAAAATTGAATTGAGTGGTAACTGACTATCTTTGTAGATGTGAGTTCTTTCACAGTGTGCTAAACTGAACTTCCCTTTTCCAGGACTGATTTTTGAATATTGATTCCTTTTGTAGTTTGCTACAGAGAGTTTTATGTTTTGTTGTTCCCTTTTGAAAATTGTAAAAATTCATTGACGGATTGAATGCAAAATTCCATGGCTATCTTCATTTGATTATAATTATCCTATTCTGTGGGAATATCCCATCCTATATAGTTCTCGCAGATTAGTCTATACACTAAAGCCAGAAAATTCATCTAGGTGGATGAATTTTTGCCAGTAGCTGGAAATGTTCCCTGAAATTGTAGCTTAAACAAATACCAGTCTCCCAAGACTACTGTTCAGATGTGCCGTATATTGCTTTTCTATTAAAAAAATATTCTGTAGATTTTGCCATTCTAAACATTGTAACACCTGCAAGATTTGGTCTGGAGTCTGATTTGATGGTTTGATGGAAGCAATATAAAATGAGTCAAATCAGTTCAAAGACAATTTAGTACAAAATAAGGCAAATAGTAACAGTAATTCTAAAGCTAATAATAATAGTAATTTGTCAAGTGTCCCTATTTATTTAACCAGCTCACTAATTCTACTAGTTTAAAGGCTTACTTAAAGAAAATCAGTGGATTTATGCATTAGATGTGCATATGAAATGACAGAAATCCTCCTTGGGGGGGAAAAATGATCCATAATTATTACCATTTTGAAAATGAATCTCCTCCCATGAAGGAGAGGATTTTCCTTTCATGATAGCAGTTTCTATGTATAGTGGCATATATACAGTTGACTATAAATGGACTCTGCATGTATGTGTGTGTGTTTATTCTCCCAATTATTAGGACATTTTAAATATATCTGCCCTTCAATTATTGGAAAATTTTCAGTTTATTTTTGCTGATAAATGGATTTCAGGAGAAGGGAGAGACAGCTAAATCTAGCCTTCTTTAGAGTCTGGTCAGATCCTCATCCTATTCAGGTTTCCAACAGCCATTCACTAACAAAGTCATCCAGGATCAGTGCCATATTCAGCAGAGGGATGATAACAGAAACCTCATGCAGGGGTGGGTTCTAACTTACCTTGCTGCCGTTTCGCTTCCTCCTGCATCGCGTGGGCGTGCCACGTGTACGTGCACGTGCTTTGCATGCATACACATGCACAGTACAAAAAAACAATCCCCACCCCAAAAATGCCAGAAACAAGATGGTAATGCACGCGCAGTGCTGGAAACACGGCTTCTGCGCATGCGCAGAATAACCCTCCCCCAAAAATGAGATGCCGTCCATGGACCAGAACCAGTTCTGTGACTTCACCAGCAGCTTACTACCTACTCTATAGAATTGGTCCGAACTGGTAAGAACCCACCTCTGGTTCTATGTTAATGGAATCTCTAGTTCAACCGATTTAAGAATCTGGTGAGTCCAAAATTGAGGTGATTTAAAACAAAATAAGAACAGAGTCCTGTTATTTTCACCTTGCACATTCTAGTCAAATAAATATTAGGCAATGTGACTGTTCACTTTATTTGCCTGCAGAAAATGTGCTGTTTGAAGGACCTCCAAACAGCAGACAATATTTTCTGTACACAAACTGTACATTTGCATGTGTGTAATTTAGGGACCACAAACGCATTCATCCAGCAGATTTTTCATGCGAATGTTCTTACACTTTAAACCATATCTGCTTTGAAGTACAAATATTTATGGCTTATGCTAGAATTAGCAAGAATTAAAATGATCTAATCCACAGGACTTCACCCATGAATTCACCCATGGGGTTGTAATAAAAATAAGTTGTGGAGCTTGATTTTTTTTTCCTCCTCTTTTTTGAGGGGAGAGTCTGAGTCTGATTTTTTTTTTATATATGTGTGATTTGTTCAAAGAGAGGAAAATTGTACCAAGTAACCTTTAATGCAAATGCAATATTTACTTTAGCTCAGGCTTGCAAACCAATTATTATTTTAACCCAGCTGTGTTTCAGTCATGCCCTATGAAAGCCAGTGTTAGTGCCCGACTTTCTTTAGAAAAACACAATGTTCAATGAACACTTGAAACGGGGCCAAGGTGGAGGCGTTAAAGAGATCAAATGGGGCTTTTCAGAATTAGAAATTCTGTGAGCCATTTATGGCTGAGAAATT
>JANHFT010007240.1:5579-16780 GCA_032467955.1 Pseudoxenodon macrops
AGCCAGATGAATACCTGGTAGGCAGATTTCCCCCCCCTATTTTCCTCCCCAAAAACTCAGGTGCGTCTTATACTCAGATGCATCTTATACTCCAAAAAATACGGTACTTTATTTCAGTGTTTCTCAATCTTAGCATCTTTCAGATACATGGGCTTCAACTCCCAGAATTTCCAGGCCAGCACATTGGGAAATTTAAAATCATTGTTGAATAACATAATACACTGTTGGATGTAACTATTCTTTTGTTTTCCAATGAAAAGGAACAAGATTAAAAATAATAATCATTGTATAGGAACTGGAATAAATATTTTTCCTTCATTGTTCCAGCTATTCTAAAATTATAAAGATAAAAGCAATACAAGTTATGAACCCCCAAAAGCAGAGACTATTGAGGATGTGTAGACAGAAAGGTAGAACAGCAGTATAAATCAGCATTGTTGTGGTCAATGAGAAGTGGAATGAATAGGAGCAACAGGGATTGTGTAAATTGTAATGGTAGAATGTATCAGCTGTTGGAAATACTTGAAGGAAGCCTTCTTTGTGGAACTCTTAAGAGGACAGTTTGTGATGTTTATATTTTGGATCACAGCCATGCAGCATGTTCTTCTCAGATGTCTTAGGCAAATCTCTATTCAGAAGGCAATTCAGATTTGCTGAGTACATGTCTTCAGGTCATTTGGTATGTGATCAAGAAAACAGCTGTAATAGAAGGCATGCTGATGCCAAGGAAGTGTGTCCTTGAACTGCACCCACCTCTAATCATCATGCTAGAAAAATAGCAAGTGGATTCATAGGTCAACTGGATTGATTCCTTAGTCATGGTATAAAATATTTTGATAGATAATCAGTGGAGGAATCATAGCTTCATGCTCAAATTGAATATGTTTTAATAGTATTCAACTTTATCATCTCACCTAATTTGGAGAGATGAAATGGGGCCAATCTTTACTGAGACAAGGAGACATTATCTGCTGGGTAAAAACAGTTCTGGAACCTTTGGGACCACACAAGGTTTATGAGTTGCTGTTGTAATCTAGAAGCTCTTCACAAATAGATTTCCTAACAGACTTACAGGGACTTTGTCATGTGCATTTGACAACAATATTTGAGTTCAGTTAGTTGCATCACTCGTTAATAAATCTAACTTGGTCTCCTCATTTGGGAAATTTATATTTGGCTTGGAGACACTGATATTATCGCTGTGTATTAAGGTTTAAATATGATACTTAATCCCCAAATTTGACCCCAGATTAGCATTCTAAACCACCTCTCAATTTTCAGAGGGCTCTGATAATATTTTTGTCTTTCTGTTTGATTCACAGAATGTTATTACCTATCCTAGTATTCATGCTATTTTTTTCTCAAAATTTGAATATTTCCCTCTCTCCTAAATGCTTTTATGATGGTTTTTAAAGGCAATTATGGCTTCTGCATGCTACCAAAGACCACATGGCATAATAAAATGATATTTCTTGTTGATCTTTCTTTTATGATTTTCAGATAATTTTTCTGGAGTCAAATACCAATGGTATAGTGTTCAATAAAATAATTTTTAAATTGTAACTATATAAATTGCAGTCCTTTCAGCCACATTATTTTCTCATTGTTACATCCAAAGTTCTTAGCCCATTTTGTCATACACCCTTTTACTTTCAATAAAAGTTTAATTGCAGAGAGAGAGAACATCCTAATACTTGCTTCCATCAAAAGATTAGCTGGCAGAAAAGAATCAGGATATATGTACACCTTTATTATCCCTATTTGTATCTGTTTATGTAAGCATTTATAACAAGCGTGTGCAGGATTGAAGAAATTGGACTTTGAATTTGTCCGTACTTGCAGACAGAAAAATGGAGCTGTCCCCAAACATATGGAGTAGTAATAAGAGCCTGCCTTTGTGGTGCTATTGGATGCCACAAATAAGTGGCCTTTTCAATACTTCCAATTCTCCTGTGTTTACCTGCTGTGCTCCTTGTGGTCATATTAAACATGCTGAAGGTATTCTACTTACCACTTCTCTTATGCCTAAGAAACAGTGACCATGCTTTTAAAAAAAACATTTGCCACCATGGTGCCTCACACCCACAGAGCTTATTTAAAATCTTTAAACATTGCAGGGAACATCTATCCCAGGGCTGTGAAACTCCCGAATGCATCATGCGCTGGCCACGCCCATGGCCAGCTTAGCGAAAGGGGAAAAAGTCCCAATACTTCATGTGACACCACTGTAACAATGTGAGTTTGACACCCCTGATGTATCCTGTTCCACTTGCCAGCTCCTGGAATTTTGTCCTCCCTAATGGCATCTTGGGAATTCTTTCCCCTGGTAGTTTCTGGCCAATTTCAGTGACAGCTTTTCTGTTCTTCCTCTTTGGAATAGCAAACTCCCTACTTAGCAAACTGGAGAAACCCCTAATTAGTTCAAGGAGAAACTACGAAGGTCATGTATGTGACAAAGCAAAAAAGAGTGAGGTAAGTTTCAGTGGAGCTCAGAAAGTGTTTCATAGCTCAAGCCCTATCTGTAGCACACAAAGCACCCAAAGTAGAGAGCAGGAGTAGAAAGCAAGTATAGGCTTCTGACTTGTGAGGCCAGCCTGTATGAAGGACGTACAGGTAGCAAACTGTGTTCTGTTGGCACAGTTCCCATTTTTAAGAAATATTTTCATATACACCTTATACAGCAAGATCATATTGGATTCTTTTACTTGGCCTGTGCAAAGGTACACTGAATCATATGCCTTTTGTGTAATTATGAAACAGGAACGTTGTTCCAAAGGAATGTATTTCTTCAGGGCTCTAAAACAGGAAAATAAACCTCAGAATAATCTTAGCGGTCTGTGTGACTTTGTTGTGGTGACCTTCAAACAGTCAAGCTTAAGAATCAGCTGTTCACATTTATCAATGTCCAGTTAATAAATCTACTCATCACGGCAGGAGTACATTTTAATTATCACATAATTTGTCATAATACTGAAGAATATATCACTTTGGAAGTAGGTAGCTATACTTTTAAAAGTATAGGTCTATTCATAAAGTATCCCCAAGCAACCAATTTTTAGTCCCAATGTTGCTCTTTAAAATTAAAATAAAAAGAGGACCATTTTAAGGGATGTATATCTTTTATTGCAGTGATTTTTCTATGCTGTACATATTTATTTTTCTTGGAAGATTTTAAAATTAAAGATTTTAAGTTATTTATACAGTGGAATTAAATAATTTAGCAGCAATATTCCCATAAACAGTGCAGGACTGATTATATATGTATCTCCAATGAAATGACACAAAGTTCTCTTTGGTGTCTGGGAATGAATATTGAAGTTCAAGACTTTAATGGAGGACACAATGTTAGGAAGGACAGTTGAATTAATTTGATTTCCACATACAAATCTCAATCTAGTAATAGAATGTACACATGGAATCCTGATCCCATTCTTCAATCATCTTTGGTAGAGAGGAATATACATGCCTTTCATAAAGAGTGATAAGGGGTAATTACTTTACTGCCAAATAAATATATCTGTGTTATATTTTTGGCTAGAATATGAAAGAGATGGAGGATTTTAGTCACTGATGGAAATCTTCGATCCCTAGTTGAATATGGGTTTACTCTAGACTTTCACAAAATTCAGCTGTGAATTTTCAGATTGTGTTCAAGAATGCATTATACCACCTGCACCTTGTTATACAACTGGAAACTTTCCTGGAGCAAGATTAATGTTTGTCTCCCAGCCTTTCCACTTTCTTTTAAAATGTGATGCAGTATAAGTTATGAATTGTTTTTGGACCATAGCAATGGGTTATAAATGCAACTATTGCTGCACCCAGATCTAATTGGAAAACAATATAAAAGGCCTGTCCCAGCAATTAGGACATTTCACTCTATTAAGCAAAACGACAAAAATAAAACTACAATGAAAAGCTGCTTTTATTGCCAGAAGGGAGCTGGCTTAATATTGAATCCATCCTCAAATTGGTTTTCTACAGGCTCTGTGTTCTGCTGAACTTAATTAAGGTTGAACTTAATAGTATTTATTTCACATTAGATGCAGCAGATCTTCTAGGAGCCTTTTGCTTTCTGTTACCCACAATAGTTTTTGAGTGCTCAAAAGCAGGTCTGGCAATTGGGCGGCTTAATCTTTTTTTGCTGTTTCGAAGTAAGTACTTGCTGATTGTATTTCTAGGCTGTCAAAATATCAGGTAATGAAGTCTTTTCAATTTATAGGGAAATGACTTTGGTTTGTATCATGGCTCAATTGACGTTCCATTTTGTTCTATTTTGAGGCATCCTTTGATCAGAATATGGTGATCTTGGCTTTGTTGAACTATAATTTCCTTTCAACTTCACCTTGTCTATTTCTAGACATCTGTAGTTTCTTACTAGGTCAAAACTTTGATTTCTCCAGCCTCTAGAACACTCTGGTCCTTTGAACTTTAGAGTCTTCATCAGACATTCTACAGAAACATACATTGTTAAAAAGACAAGAATTGCATGAGACATGCCAGACTCTGAATTTCCTTGCACACTAACTGCGTAGCTATGCAAACCATGTATTATTCTGGAAAAAAATCAGCATTCAGAAGATATGAGCCAAAAACATAAATAATAGTAACTTAGGTTTTATTTTAAACTTGAATATCACCCCCCCCCCAAGTAAAACTGCAGTTCTGCACCTTATTACAATACGGTAGTTGAATATTTCAACAGCATTCTAAATTCTATTCTCAGGCTATAAATTTTACAAGCAACAGCTTAACTTGTAACCTTGCCAACTTAACATGGATCCTAACCTGCCATAGTGTTTAAGACAATAATTAACTCATAAGCTTGTATGGTTTTCCTCATAAATTAATCCTGCAGGCATTACAAGAGTAAGGGCAGTCTTGGCACATACTTGAGTCATGTGTACATATGTCTGTTATGTCTAGCAGCATTATACACTTCACAACCCAATATTTCTGCTTGTTCCATTAGAATTCTCGGCATTCAGAGCTGGCTTGGAAAGGTTCACAGTAAAACCTCTCTTTAGTCAAAGAATATATTTTATGATCTTGAGTTTAAAAACTTATTAGAGAATAAGAAACAGGTTTTAGCAGTAGGTTAACTAACCTTTGTGGGCTTCAGGAGAGAAAGAAAATAAATATTTATGGGATTTTAGCTAAAAGTGCCTGTTTTTCATGCCAAAGATCTTGGGTTCAATTTTTTTTCCAGACAGCATTGGGAAAGGCCTAATTTATACCAGAATATCTTATTGCAGTCAGTATCTGTGGCTATTGTTCTATGTAGCTGATTTCCTATATTCATAGGAACTTTCTAGCTGACAGCATGACAATTGATTTTGGAGTGATGCTTTGGGGGCTGCATGTCAACAACAAAGCATGATAAACACAAAACCCAAGTTTGTTTTATTTAAAACTTAATTGAATATGCAAAATGATTGCAAGCCGCATTTCTTTCAGATAAAAACAACAACTTGATGGCAATTTTTAGAAATGTTGAGGGTGGACCTATGACTCTTTGGAAGATTGAGGCACCCTCAATCTTCTTCACAGTAGAATCACATTGTTTCTATAACAATAGCCAGCCATGAAGAAATTAAACAGGGTTCTTTTTTCAAGTATGTAGATATACTAATATGAAACACTTGTCCAGTTTAATGTCTTAAAATCAGGCAATCCTACTAAAGTACCCCAATTCCAGAACTAGGGGAGTGAAGCAATCACTGCATTTGGTGGCTACTACTGGTAGTAGAAAGAGCCTGGAAATGATAGCCACACACTAAGCAGACTGCATTAGATATATAAACCATCCAGGTTTTAATCCTTAGGTGCAATGGGGATTACTATATCCAGGATGGAAAGAGGAGAATCATTTTGTTATTTACCCCAACAACATAATATCCAGGACAGGTCCACTGTTTCATACTTATTGATGTTTTCAGACTTGAAACAAGCAAGTCAGCACCCCCCCAAAAAGCTGGAATAGTTTCTTCGCTTATTTTGAAATGATGGCAAATTTGTTCAGCTTCTAATGATAGAAGTGTGGATAGTAGTTTGTTGGACTGTAGCCAACAAATATTGTAATATCCCCACAGTCTTAAGTTACAGCTCTCATAACCATAATGAGATCACTACCAATAGGGTAAAATTACATTTACCAGGTGTAGAAATATGTATTTTGAGGGCTTGCTATATCATTTAGATCATCCTATAATAGCTATGCTAAAATTGAGAATACTATTTGAGTTCTGCACTACCAATTATTAGTTAGGAATGCAGCAGTTAGTTCATTTGTAATACCAGGAAATCTTTGGTTGCAATAGAATTGAAGCTCATTTTTTTAGGAGTGAATGTTTCCTTCATATCATATTTTCCGAGCAATTGCAAAGTTGAGCAGTAGTATAGTTGTTGTAAACTGAAATGAACTGTGACCCAGATTGTAATGGTAGTAGAAGCATGTGACTGTTCCCATCTGTGCCAAATCCTGCATGGATCCACCCAGCTATACCAAGAGTAGAGAACGAAGGGCAAGTAACTTGACTGTTGTGCCAAAGACCTTTTCTGATATTGGTTGATATCACCGAAGAACATGCAAACATTGGCAACATTTCCAGGATATAAAATGCTCTTATATGTAAATAACATGATTCTGCTAATCACTAATGCTCATCTTTGTGTGGATGGGGAAAATGCCAATATCAGCACATGAAGATTTTTGTAAAAATTACCTACTGTAGCAGCTGTCAGTTAAACAATGCTCCATTTTTAATTGGATGAGTAATTGTTTGGATAGAGAAAAAAAGTACTGTTACTTAGGCATAGATATACTTCAGAATATCCTGCCACAAGCCTTCAGTTTTGCTAGCTGATACTAATTTGCTTATAATATTTGTTAAAGTTATATTCTGCCATTCATTCAAGACCTGAAGCTGATGTATAGATCGCTCCCTCCTTCAATTTCATCCTGTATCAATGAACTTGTGCAATAGGCAGGGCTCAGAGTGGCTGTTGCAAAGTCACCCAGTTAACTTCATGTCTGAAGGTGGACTTCAACCTGATCCTGATCCTAGTTTAATAGCTTAACCACAGGATGATTGCACTTGTAATGGCTGCTGACTTGAGGAAGATGGAGGAAATATTCTAATGAATACATACAAAGATAAATTCCAGGAAGTTAACACCGAACCTCTAAGGAAGGAGAATGAAATGGATGGCCTGAGGCAAAAGAGATTGTAATGAGAGTTTACATCAAAGGGAAGATGGGCCATTTGCAAGATGTATTAGATAGTAGTGATTGCCAAGAAAAACTGCCACAATCTGGATGATTAGCAGTTGGCATCAAAGAGATAATAAAATCCAGCTCTTTAATCTCTTTGTTGCCATTGAGTAGTCATTTGTTTTCCCCCCATATCAGGTATGGTAATCTTCAACTTTGCAGCTGGCTTCAAATAAATAAATAATAAATTAAAAACAGCAACTCAATTCAGCTTCCAAGCTAGTTACCTATTTGGATCTGAATTGACGGAAACACGAATATAGACATCCACAGAGAGTCAAACCTAAGGCTTAAACTATTTTAGAGATGAGGAATTTCAGTAGCCATAATTACAACTTCTAAAAGTTCTTGGATACTCGGAACTATATATACTGTTTCACCAAATATTTGTGTAAGAGCAGTATAGTGTTGGCAGTTTTATTCCAATTCCCATTTTAATGGTTCCCAGTATGGATTTTTGTAGCAGCTGCACACTGAACTGTCCACTCTGACTCCAAAATTCCTTTCGTCATCTGTCATTGCTAGCTCAGACCCATTCATGCAGTTGTGAACACTTTGGTGGTAACAACATCATCTTACAATTGTTTACATTGTGTTATATTTGCACATCTTTCTTAATGTGCCTCTTATCTACATTTTACCTAATTTTGCTTAAAGGAACTGAAACATTTTAGTAGTATTGCAACAAACTGCTGACTCTATGCTTGCAATCAGATGCGCAAATGCTACTTTAATATCTGTTCCACCCTCTCTGTTTGAAATTGGCATGTATGTACTATTAGGGAAAGAAATATAGTAATAAAAAAGAAGGATTATTGCATCTTTAGTAGTCATGGAGAAGATGTAGGAATTTCAAAATTCTCTTTCTCTTTGTTTCCATATGGATTTAATATCTTTTTTGTGTGTTTTCTTTTCTTGTTTTAATGTTTTTAGAAACAATAATTAATAAACTGCCCAGAGTTGCTGGGAGTTGGATGGCATATAAGCGAAATGACTGAGTGACTGAGTGACTAAGTAAGTACGGTAACTTTAAAGAAAATAAGATAGGCCAAATACAAGATTCATTTTCCAAAGATGTGGGTACAAATTAAAAGTGTAGGGAGCAATTATTAATATAACTTTACAAAGCAATAAAATAAGTTTAAATTCTTTGCCCAAGACTGCTGTGCCACAGTACTAAAAGGAGAGAACCAAGCATAAAGCTCAGGTTATGTCACTATGACACAGTTCATATCACTACTAACTGGACCCAGATTTGACACAGAAGAGTGGAGGAATGGATTAGAAAACCGTCCAAAGTTTATAGATTTTTTTTCCTATTTGACATTGCTTCATTCCAAATGACCAAATATCTTATCAACCTATCTGAATAAACTTTGCCCTTAGTAAAATATCATTATATCCACTCAAAGCCGGATATAGTCCAAAAGACATACAGTAAGTAAATACAAATTTGAAAACAATTTTTTGGCTCACTGGATCTATTTTTGTTCACATCACTCTGAAACTACTTCAGTGAAAAAAAATGCAGAAATATCATTTTCAGTATTGTGTCACTTACACTTTTCTGAGTGTGTTTTAGTTTAACAGTTCCAGAAATATCTGAATTAGACTTTTGAGTGTCTCAATTGGTAAATACAATAACGATTGCTACTGCATGTGTGCCTTTTGCTGATTTTCACCAGGAAGATGTATATGAGAAAACTAACTTAAATAAACTTATTATTTTGTTCCATAACTAAATAAGCTAAAATCTTATTGTAACTTCAACACAAACATCCTCTGAATTCAATGCAATTCACATAGGTGTAATCAGATTTTAAAGTCAATAAAAATCAATGAATTTAAGCATGCTTAATTCCATTTTCTACAATAGCCACTAATTAACAATTTAGATAAAAATAGATATGACTTGTACAGAAATCATTGAAAAAGTGGTGTTTGAGGGTTATGGTGTTTAGGTTCATTCTTTTATGATTTGGGTATGGGAAATTTTAGTAGTATATAGATATACTAATATTGTACAGGTAGCCCTCGACTTACAACAACAATTAAGCCCCAAATATATGTTGTTAGGTAAGACATTTAAGTGAGTTTTGCCCCTTTATATGAGTGTTCTGGCCACAGTTGTTAAGTGAATCACTGCAGTTGATAAGTTAGTAACCAGGTTATTAAGTGAATCTGGCTTTCCTATTGACTTGCCTTGTCAGAAGGCCACAAAAGGGGATAACATAACCTTGAGACACCGCAATCGTCATAAGTATGAACCAGTTGCCAAGCATCTGAATTTTGATCCCATGATCATGGGGCTGCTATAAAGGTTGTAAGTGTGCAAAATGGTCATAATTCATTTTTTTCAGTGGCACTGTAACTTTGAATGGTCACTAAACGAACTGTTGTAAGTCAAGGACTACCTGTATCAGAAAACATCAACAACTAAAACAAGAAAACAGAAAAAAAGAAAGACCCTTTTTTTTTTTTTTGCTAAGAGGAAAACCAGCAAATCATTTTTACTGCAAGGAGTAGAAAGCGGTGAGTAACCTTTCTAGTTTGCATGATGTCCCCGGACTGCATTTTTAAGCCTCCAGAGTACTTCCAGTTCATAGCAAGAATCCTTAATGTTTGTTGGCGCAACCTTTCAGCTGAAAAACATCGGACCTCTCCACTCTGGTGACATGTTATTAGCCCTTGTAGCTCTGAAGCCAAACATTGACACAAAAAATGTGGCCTCCAGCTGCACAACAGCTGCCCACCCCTGATTAGAGTTTTAGAGACAGAAGCCAAAATCATATCTTGTGCATATTATAAATTTGAAAGGCTGAAAGCATTTTAGAAAACGTTCTCTCACCAAAAGCTGTTAGATGTAGCATTATAAAATAAATGATAAGGCAGCTAAGGACCTTGTCAGATCAACATAGTTCCTGAAGTTCAGTATTTATGGGGCCTAGAAAAAAAATTTAATCCCATCCAGCAAATCTGCCCCAAATATAGTGGAAATATATGCCCCAAAATACTTTGCCACAAATACATGACAAGTGCTGCCATAAACCATTAAATCAATATCATCCTAGTTAGGAGCAAGATTTTTTATGATCCCCAAATTAATGGACAGATTGATTATTTGCACACTGTTTTGTCCCAAAATTTTGGGCAGTTTGTAGCAACTCGGTCTATCCTGTAAACTCAATCTAAGTGCGCTAATAAGTATATGTAGAAAACAATGTAAGGACGTCCATCATATTATTTCATTCTCAAACACTAAGTAGTGTAAGATAATGTTAACCATCTTCCTACAACTAAATATGGTGAGCAACAACAAGGAAGGCCTACCTCTAGGCCCTGAGCCAGAGGGGGGTTCCTATCGGTTCTATAGAGTAGGTAGTAAGGTGGGGCAGGTGGAAAGTACATTCAGACTTTCAGGATCCTGTTACAATAAAAGTCCTGACTATACAGCATTGTACAGGCAGAATAGATAGGGGCGGGGCCAGTCAGAGGTGTTATTTACCGGTTCTCCGAACCACTCAATATTTCCGCTACTGGTTCTCCAGAACTGGTCAGAACCTGCTGAAACTCACCTCTGGTCTCGAACCCAGGCTGTCAACTTTCTAGCTAACAAGGTCAGCATCTTTAACTGCTGAGCCAAGGTTTTATAAATTAATCCAGCATTTTGAATTGAGTAACTGCTGTTCTTTCAACAGCAAAAGAGGTGTTGCTCTGTAACAACAGAAAAAGCATTTTTCACCCCACTTCTCATAGACAACCATCCATTAGATTAGGGCAGTGATGGCGAACCTTTCTTCAGACGCTTTCTGAAGCTTCCGGAGAGTTAAAAACGGCCCACAAGCAAACCGGAAGTCTGTTCCCGAACTTCCGGTTTGCCCGTAGGGTCATTTTTCGTGTTCAGGAGGCTTCCCTGAAGCTTCCAAAG
>JANHFT010007240.1:16880-28152 GCA_032467955.1 Pseudoxenodon macrops
GGATAAAATGGGCCTGTTTGGAGAACAGGTCTATAACGGTCCATATTACAGTACAGCCATTGCTCGGGGGCAGGTCACCAAGCTCAGTTCTGACTGAAGGAATCTGAATAATCGATTTCCTGTAGGGCCCAGGGTAACCTAATCCTTAATGCTATTATTTTAACCAGAACTAGATGGAAAAGAAGCAGTGTTTTTGCTTTCGCTGATATGGCATCAGAAATAAGAAAGTTTTGTAATAACTAGCGTTTTTGCCACCAATATTTGATTAGGAACATTTATCCATTTATCTTAGATAGGACTCACCTACCAATGGAACTTGTAGAATTTGCTGATTTTCCCCCCCGAGTCACTTACATGTCAAACATGTAATAAGATTTTTTAGACATTGAGACTTAAATGCTGAGATCCAAACCATTTTGGAGTTTGTGCTTTATTTGTGAATGTGCTTCTTGCCTTTGGGATAAATAGAAATAACCTAGGTTCTTTTGTGTAGTTGCTTACAACATAACAGGGGCATCAGATAAGTAATGAAGGTAAAAATACAGAAACTTGTTAGATTCCAGCCCAGACCGCTGAAAGCAACTTTGATACGCTGAGACTCAAATTCAACTCTGAGTTGATCACATTTGAAATTTGTAGGAAATGAATGCAGGACTCTTCAGGGGTGTTTTCATTCATTCTTGTGCCCTGAAGTAAACAGGATATTGCAGAAACCTTTTGGGAAAAAGAGACCTGGGTGGGGCAGACCTGGCTGAAACGTTGAGGCTTGCTACTATGAAGGGCATCTTGTATTAAACATCTGGCAGGGATTTCTGCCTGAGGTTGAAGATACTTGGGTAGAACGGAGTATAATTGAATATTGTATGTAATTTCCTCAAATCTTAATTGGGATTGCATTACTTGGCACCTGTGTAGCCTAAAGAAGAGTACTTTTGGGCATGTTCAGCAGCATGTATTTATTTATTTGAACCATTTTTATCTACTCTTAAATAACCCCCATGATGACCTCACTTAAATCAATAACAAACAAGCCTGTACCTGTTTTTGGGCTTAAACACAAAGTACACAACATATCTTTGACACCAAAGGATAAACAAGCTAAAAGGAAAAAAATAGGAGCCAGCTTTCAAAATATAAGGGATAATAATAACAGATGGAACACTCTCAAATTGGGTACAGGTAACATCATTCATATGGTATCAATATAATCTAGATTTGTTCAGATATTTCTGCCTATATTTTCGTATCCTTCCTGGTGTCACCTCTCAGCCACCATCATTAAAATATGCTCACCATCATTACAAGTGGGTGTTGGGGGAACGTTTACCATCTGTATTTATATATTTAGTTTGAAGTCACAAAGCAGCTTGTGACATCTTAGTGGCTAGCCTTGAATTCTGGGAGTTAAAGTCCACAATTCTGTAGAAAGTTAGCACTCACCCTTCTCCTAGATAATGAAATATTCTAGGAAATATTAAAAGGGCAGAATATTATACCTCCCTAGATGAGAAAAGGGGAAACATGCTCTTGGAAAGCAGCCCCCACCTTTGTTAATAGCCCCAGAAAGACTGGGCCATCTTATCTACAACACAAAAGGCCTTCAGCTCCAGGATGATGGGATTATCCTTCAGGGCAAAACCATTCAGCCACAACAGGAAATTGCCCCTCATTGAATCACCCAGGAAGATTCAACCAAGCCTGGGACTCAAGACAACCTACAAAGTTACCCCTGCATGTCCCCATGTGAGTCTGACAACCAATCAGGATACCTGCCCTTACACAGGAACAGGAAGCTCTAAGGCGGGACTCAAGAGAGGGTATAAATCTCTCTCTCTCACCATGTGCTTGATTCAGAGGTGGGTTTCAGTAGGTTCTGACCAGTTCTGGAGAACCGGTAGCGGAAAGTATGAGTAGTTCAGAGAACTGGTAAATACCACCTCTGACTGGCCCCGCCCCATCTATTCTCTGCCTCCTAAGTCCCAGCTGATCGGGAGGGAATGGGGATTTTGCAGTAACTTTCTCCTGCCATGCCCACCAAGCCACATCCACCATGCCATGCCCACAGAACTGGTAGTAAAATTTTTTGAATCCCACCACTGGCTTGATTGCCCAGGACCTCAAACCATGTGGTCCCGTCCACCATTAAACCATCTTTCCAAATAGCCTCCATGTTTCCAGTGTCTTTCTCCCCACTTGAAACTGAACCCAGCTGGACATTTCTTCCAACACATCTTAAAGTTGCCAAAGTTGAGAAGACTGGCCTACACTCTACCAGTTCTGCCACCATTGATCTAATGCTTTTGGGTATATTAGGCTGCTTCCCCCACAAACCACCATACAATATGACTTGGTGGCTGAAAACTATGCTGTAGTTTAACAGTTTTGGAAATTGTCCAATTGGTGAAGATTGTATTACTTTATTTTTTATTATTTTAGTATTTAAGATTCCAGAATACTGTTTACAGTTGTTTTTCTGCAACTAAGGCCATAAGATTTTTCAAAAATATTATTTTAAAATAGTTTTGTAATGGTCTCCCTCATTTATCTATAGAGGTTCTCGGTTATCCAGGTTATAGTTGTCTCAAAAGATGTTCCCCTGCCCAAAAAGCAACTGGACTTTCTTGATTTTTCTTGAAGAGGTTTCACCACTCATCCAAGAAACTTCTTCAGTTCTAACTAAGTGGTGTGGAATGGAAAGGATTTAGACTCTTTGCAATCAGCCAATCATTAATACCCTGAGACAGGCAGGCTGCAGAGAGTATAAATCCTTTGTATTCCCCACCAGTTAGTTCCAACTGAAGAAGCTTCTTGGAATTAAAAGTGAAATGTCTTCAAGAAAAAAATCAAGAAAGTCCAGTTGCCATTGAAATCCATTATTGTAAATGGGTTAGGCGACAGTTTGGATTAATACAACCCTTAATGCTATCAATTGTTGTCACCACTTTCTTTCCTTTCTTTTTTGTATTTTGTGGAGCAAAAGAGCAACAGGCCAAATATCTGATAAGTCAATCTGGAATTTTTCCACCATGTGATCTTTCCTAAGCTATAAATATGCAAAGTCACCAGCTATTCCTTATTGTTTTCTTTTTTTGTTCTTCTTGTCTTGGTTGCTCTTTTCAGAACATTGTTCAGTTTGTCCTTCCTTAAAAACTCAGGACTCAGAATTGGATGCAACATTTAAGAAGTGGCTTGACTAACATAGAATAGAGCAGGGATGTCAAACTTGTGTCATCACGCTGGCGTCATGTGACGTACCGTGCTTCCCCCCCCCTTCGCTAAACTGGGCATGGACGTGGGCAGGGTGTGACACATCTGGCTCATGGGCTGTGAGTTTGACAGCCCTGAACCAGAGGGAAAAATAGCTTTTCATGTTTGGGGATTGGATGTCTATTGATGCAGTTTAGGGCTACATTTTTGGGGCAAATATTGGCTCCTATTTAACCTGAGATCCAGATCCTTTTCCATTTACTTCTGTTTAATATGGTATGTCTCATCCTCTATTCATGCTTTTGAGTCTCTTCTACTCAAATGTAGGGAATTGCATTTATCCCTGTTGAAATTGATCTCACTTGATACAGTATGAAAACTTGATTTTCTAACCGGTCATGCAAGTCTTTTTTTTTTTTAAAAGCTCACAGTTCAGAGCCTAGAATTAAGCTGAGTGGTATGCCATTCAATTCTTCCTGCTTGATGCATAACAGTTGAAGTATGCATTTCAGCCTGCCATATCAATCTAAAAATAGGAAACTGAAGCCAATGTTTTGCTATCTTTTTTAACCAGGATTTCATAGGAGACTTTATTAAATATTCTGCTGAAGTCAGATTATTTTATATCTATTCCATTTCCTGATCCAATCAAAATTTTGTGGGAATGATTGTGATGATGCTTCTGACATATTTTTTAAAAAATCGTGGCAGCTGATAATTTATTGTGATGTTATTATATTATATTTTAACTGTTGCTTGCATCCAAAGCATGTTGAGAAGAGTATGCCTTATAAATTGAAACAAACACATAAATACACTATCCAAACAGGAGATCAGATATGACTTATTCTTGATAAATTAATATTGTCTCCTGCCAATTAGCCTTAAGTTACTCATTATACAGGAAGTAGAAGGGATTAGTCTACAAACCAACTGATTTCTGATCTAATAGGAATTTCTAGAAGCGACTTTACTAGAAGTGCCAATTGCATTAATAACACTTGGATTTGAGCAGGTTAGAGAAGGGGGAAGAAATCACATTATTTCATTGTTGGCTTACCCTTTAAATCAGTTAAGGATTTAGAAAAATTGCCAAAAGTAATTATTCCTTTACCACAAGAGATATTGTCAAGCCAGCCTCTTAGACAGCCGGATATTACAGCATTGTGAAACATCAGCAAATTGTTTTATAAATTGTTATTGCATACTTTGTTATTATCAGACATGAAGAAAGAAGTGTGTTGGTTTCTTATGTGTCCAGATCATTTACTTTGATTTGTGCTAAAGGAAAGAGTGGAAATACAGCATTAGTGAAAAATACACATCTTTTTGGTTATTAATAACTTCTCAGGCTATGTTGTTTGAGCATATAAGATACCAAATGCCACAAACTTTTGTTTTTGGACAAGTAGCATGTGGCAACAGGCAGATGAATTAGAAAGCAGCTACTTAGTATGATGAATAAGATGAAATTGGGAAAACATCCACTTCAGTAAACTTAACAAACAAAACACGAGGAATATTCCTCATGTAAGTTGTTATCCAACCCAGTTTAGATGTCATCTGTTAGCTTCACAACTGCTTCAGTCTAAATACCAAATGAACAGGTGTGAGAATCTGATGACATGAGTTGTTACAAATGTCTGCCTGTTTTTCTGGCTTTTTAAATGTTGGTTGTTTGAAACAGAATATAAAGCGAACACAAGGACATAGTCTGGATTTTGTTGAGGAATTTTGTTATGCAGCAGCTTTCTGAACTGAAGGGGAAATATTATTGAAAATTTGATGCAATTGTGATAGTAGTTCTAAAAAAGGAGGCATATTGAAATAAACTGAAATGCAATTTCCATCTGGATGGTGGGTAGATTGGGGAAGCCTTCTTATGCCTTAACATCTGCTAGATCTAAAGAGATGAGAAACAATTATCACAGTCTAAAAACAATCACAAACACTTGCTAATATCTGTGACAGATAAAGCAGATAAAACTTATTGCTAAAGACAAGAGATGGGCTGGCAGTTCTGCAGCCATGTAGCTTCTGCTTCTGCAAGCTCATACAATCATCCATCATAAGTGCAGTTAGACACACTAACACATTTGGGTGACATCAGGTAGTTCTCTATGCTTTAATCTTTTGTAGCATAAGTCAGAGAAGACTGCTCCTCAGGTGTGCCTTAAAATATCAATTGCAAAAGTTGAAGAGAGAAATTACTCTTCTTCTAGCTTCCAGGTTGATGTAGAGCAGGGCTGTCAAACTCCTGGCCCACGGGATGGATGTGTCATGCACTGACCACGCCTATTTTAGCGAAGGGGGGAAAAGTCCCGATACATCACATGATGCCGCCGTGACAACGTGAGTTTGGCACCCTGATGTAGAGAGTCAACATGCGACATAGAATCTGGACTAGCTGGATAGTTGGCATGTTCCAATTATTTGATTCTTACATTCCTAATGTATTCCCTCCATCTGGCAGGTATAGTGGGATTGGTCATTTAAGGGGAGAGAAAAATCTAATGGTGAAATGCTCAATTGTTATTGTGATTTGGGAGAAAGCAAGATGAATGTCCAATTAACTGAAAGAAACTGTGGTTGACAGGATAGCATAGTACTTGCCAATAAAGTTGCCAAGAGCTGGACACAACAACAGCAACAGGATGATGAGAAAGAGGATTGGGACAACCAATGGCATGCAGTCAAAAAATTTCTTCTGCTCCTGTATGAAATTTCTTTCACTGGAGATAATACAAAATGCTCTAGAATCATTGACATACAAAGTATGTATTATGTTTGCATGTATTACTGGATCAAAATGTAAATCAAAAGAAGATGCATTGATGAGTCCATAGTTCCTAAATTAATTGAGGGGGGAAATGAAGAAAACGATACTATTTTCACTCAGAAACGGATGCTTTCATATTCACTCATTAAAGCTTTATTTATACTGGTAGTCTTCCACTTCACTTGCTAGGAATGAGAATTTACTTATGCAGTACAGATAGTCCTCAACTTACGACCACCATGGAGCCCCAAATTTCTAGTTGTTAAGTGAGACATTTGTTAATTGAGTTTTGCCTCATGTTACAACCTTTCTTGCCACAGTTATTAAGTGAATCACTTCAGCTGATAAGTTAGTAACCTGGTTGTTAAGTGAATCTGAGTTCCCCACTGACTTTACCTGCCAAAAGATTGCAAAAGGAGATCATATGACCCCGGGACACTGCAAAGGTTATAATACGAACCAGTTGGTAAGCATCTGAATTTTGATCATATGATCATGAGGATGCTGCAAAGATCATAAATAAACAGTCATAAATCACATTTTTCAGTGCTGTTGTAACTTTGAATGGTCACTAAATGAATTGTTGTAAGTTGAGGACGACCTGTATTACTAAGATTGTAGAACAAACCCTGGTAAAAGCTGAATGTATAAAGGTTCATAAGCTTCACTGGGAGAGCAAAGCACTTTTAATTAGTTCAAGCTGAAATCCTTGAGATGTAAAAGGGCTTAACTTTGCTTGGACCCTTTCTTGCGGTTTCTCTTTCCTTTAGCTAAAATTCTTTGCTATTTGTTAAAAATAATGCTATGCCTCTCCTCTCATGAAATAATCTAGCTAGAGTTTTCACGTCCATTTTATTTGAAATTGAATTCATCCAAGCCATGTACGATAAATTTATTTTTTATTCTGGCTGATTGGAATGAAATTGCTCAGACTGCTGAAATGTTCCAAAATGGAAACATCAACTGTTTTGAAACAAGCAAAGAGCACAGCCCGTTCAGTGCTTCACCAGCCCAGCTGATAGGAATGGAGTTGTACATGCTTGCAAACGCCTATCTGTATTATATGTCATATTGCAAGTACAAACAGAGAAGAGGGCCGGGAGAGTAACATTTCTGTTTTGTAAATATGAAGCTGGAAAGGAATGCTTTGTATCTTGCCAGCTCCAGTCTGAAAACTGAGGCAGGAAAGCCAGCAATGAAACAATATTTCAACCTTCCTGAACCTACTGCCCCCTGCATATGTTTAACTCACGTGCTGTCCTATATGTTGTCCTACAAAAGGTACAAACTTATTTTGGTGCTTACCGCTGTAAATTGCATCCCTATTTGTGGGGTTTAGGATACTTAATAAAATGAATAACTTCTCTAGCCAGACGTCTACTGGTTAAGAATTAGAGATTGACTCTCATACAGCTGGAGCTTTCCATGCTTGGACTATTGACTCTAATATATATGCATAAAGAGGCCCATGAATGTGTATGTGGATTAACAAAATGCAGTATCTGCCCATGGAAAACACCTAGAATTTAGATTTATAAATAGACACCTGTCGGTATTATTACCAGCCTGTAGGGGTATGTGAAATCCTACAATAATACCTGCCATTTGGAAAACATCCCTGATAAAGAACTTTGAATGAAATGGCTTCCTTCTTCATCTAAGAATGTCCCTTTGCCTGACTGCATTTTGGAGTCATGTAAGAAGGGCAAGGGCAGTTTATTTTATTATGCTGAAAGCTAGTGTTACGTACGAGCCACGAGTGTACAATTAGCATAAGCCGCTGTTGATCGGACAATCAAGTGGTGGGAAAAAGTAACGCCTGTCAGTGGCCAGTCTCACAGCAGGTAGACTTTAAAAGGAGCGATCCAGCTGCTGGCTGGCAGTCCGGAGCAGAATAGCAATCTAATAAAAGTGCTGAAGGCATATTCGCATTCTGCCTCTTCTTCCCGTGCCTCGATCTAACAGCTAGAATATTCCTTGGGACAAAACCCGGGCAACAACCAAATTGCTATTGAACGTTGATGGGGAGTGGGGAGGTGGCAGGGGTCAGAGGGACAGACCTTAATGGTACAGGAGGAGACAAGAGTCCTGAACCGAAGTGAAGTTAGGGGCATTTCTGGATAACCTGCCTTTTAATATCATAGCCTTCCACATGCAGTACAAAATGCACTTGAGACTGTGTATGAATCTATTTTCTATCTTCCCTGCCTTAAAAGCTTTCTTGTGTATATAGAAATCCATACAAAGTGTGCAGGCATGAAATTTGCCAGTGTTAATCAAGTGGGTTCCTACCAGTTCAGACCAGTTCTATAGAGTAGGTAATAAGCTGCTTGTGACGTCATGGAACCAGTTCTGGTCTGTGGACACCACCATCTTTTTTGGGGGGGAATGTTTTTTTGGGGGAATTTTTTTGGGAGGGAATTTTTTCTGTTTTTTTCCTTCTGCGCACGTGCAGAAGCCGAGTCGCCATCTTGTTTTTGCTCTTTTTTTGTAATTTGTTTGCACTTGCATGTGTGCGCATGTGAAGCACGTGTGCGCCCATGAGGTACAGCCACGCGGCGCAGGAGGAAGTGAACTGTCAGCGAGGTAAGTTAGAACCCACCCCTGGCAATAGGGTAGCTTTGTATTTTAGTTGGGGGAACTTAACAGTTTTATAGAGTGAGCAAATGCCTAGGCTGAAACTTCCCTGTAGAAACAATAGTCTAATATTGAAATTATGTCTAATTGCAAACCTCAGGTCATCACAAAGGACCCAGGATCATCTCATATCAACACTGGGACTGCTCCATAGTTAGCCCCTCGTAATCCTGATATTTCCACCTTGGATTAGGCTGAAGCTATAACAGGAAATAAAGTTATTTTCAACAAAATTGTTTTATTCCAAAAGTTAATGACGAACTGTTCAATGTAAAAGCAACTTTCATTACTCATTTCATTCTTTGTTCTCTTACAGGCTGTACCAGTGGTGAAATCCAATTTTTTTTACTACCGGTTCTGTGGGCGTGGCTTGGTGGGCATGGCAGGGGAAGGTTACTGCAAAATCCCCATTCCCTCCCGATCAGCTGGAACTCGGGAGGCAGAGAATAGATGGGGGTGGGGCCAGTCAGAGATGGTATTTACCAGTTCTCTGAACTACTAAATATTTCCGCTACCGGTTCGCCAGGACCTGCTGGGTTTCACCCCTGGACTGTATGTATATCCCTATTACTGGAATGCATTGTGCAGTTAATCTGCCTTTTCCTTGTTAACTCTGTGGAAGGAAGGCAAAGTAGTGATGACTGACCTCTCTTGGAAAGACAAATGGTGTAAGAAATTGGGAGGAAAGATAGAAGGGCAAGGTTTTGTGAAACATTCAAGTGAATCATTCCCTGGGTACATATATTTATTGAATATTGCTGCCCAGCCCATCTCACAACAAAACAATTCTGAGTGGTGTACAGCACTAAAACATTAAAATCCTAACAAATAAATATCTCTAAAGCAAGAAAATGGAAACCCCAATCAATCATATATCCCATTGAGCCATTGTTTAAAATGCAGTTTCTAAAAAAAACAAAAATAAAAACATAGCAATTTAACTGCTCTACTATAAACCACACCTTGTAATCCACAATGGCCAAGTTCACATCATTGAATAAATTACATAGTAACTTAATGCAGTATGTGAGCCCAGTCACCAGATTTAAACCCGATGGGTGGCATAGTTAAGAGCTTAAGAGACAAAAATGAACCTACCATTTGGAAGAAAATGCAATTCCATTTTTAATTAAAATTATATGTGAATTTTAATATTTTCCATATGTGCCTAATTTGAAATGGATTCTACTGCAGTTTCCAGGAAATAAAGGCCAGGCTCAAAGATGCTTAAAAGTCTGTTTATGCACTGGAGGATTGTAAGACTAAACCAAAGTTTACTCCAACTGATTTAAAAAGAAGTATGAAGTCAAAGTGGATGTGACAATTGTGTATTTTCTAATACTGAATAATGGTAGGGGAATGCACAAGTGTCAATGAGTTTTGTACTATACATATATATCCTTTTGTCAAGTTCAGTGGCAAGACCTCAACAGAATTTCCTGGAAACCATGGCTCAGTTTGATTAGACTGTGACTTGAAACTTGATTTAAGGTTCTTAACTACATGATATGTATAGATAATGATTTATTATACTTTTTGCTATGTCCTTCTTAGCTTTTAAGCTAAGCAATTGTTGCCTATTGGCATAACCAATATCTCTACATGGAGAAATTCTGGTTCTAAACTTATCTCACACTCTTTTTGCGTATTATGTTACAACATCTCTTCTAAAGAGTTATCAGTTTTTGTGGAAAAATGGAAGAGAAAATTGTCACCTCTATAATAATGCTTTTTATACAAAATCACTGGCATCCAGTATGATCTTAGTGGTATCTCCTAAATGCAATAATGTTCTCCAGTAATTGAAGAATCTGTGTACTACATTGGCATTTTCCTGTATGTTCAGCTATCCTAGATCATGTTTCAGTGTGGTGGAATGTTGGGATCTGATTCTCCATGTCTAAATGATCATTTGCTTGCTCATAGAAGATTAGGTAGGTGACAACATTCTTCACATTATAACACCTGTCTTGAAGAGGTCATTGTTGCCTTCACTAATCAGTTAAGGAATTTGGCCAACACGAACCCAGATTTTCCAAAACTGAGCCTAATGACCTGCTCATGTAGAACAGGATTTTCCTTCGTTAATTTTGATATATTCTGGTTCTTTGGAGCCTAATGCCGACTAGCTGTGTTACTGGAATTAATAATAGACAATTACTGTATATGACAAACACAGGCATTTGTAATGGAATAAAAAGCCATCTAGTTTTTCTTTTAAGAACACTATCAGAAGCTGTCAGTGATGAATGATAGTAGATGCCAGGGTAAGAGAGACCAGAATGCTCACATTTGCACATGTTTAAAAGTGATCAGTTTACACCAACACTTCAGTAAGATAAAGTATGGTGGCCACTGAATATCACTTCTTAACCATTCTGTGATTGTTGCTGGAACTGCTTTCTGAATAACACTCAGATGTAAATAAGACTGTCATATTAAATATGTAGGTCCATTGAGTGACTTAATACACTAATCTAAAGGAGTTAAATGGGTGGTGACTAGTATTTTATCCTGCTCATGATTGACTACACTTCCCTGCCCTTTAATTGTCCATATCTTCGCTAGGATTAACACGAGAGAGAGAGAGAGAGAGAGAGAGAGAGAGAGAGAGAGAGAGAGAGAGAGAGAGAGAGAGAGAGAGAGAGA